>CABHPH010140098.1:0-40218 GCA_902168325.1 Peromyscus nudipes
TGCTGCACACAGTTAGGCTAGAGTTCCTCTTGGGGGTGTCAAGCTGATGCAACTGAGTGAGGGTTGAGCTCCCAGGTCTTAACACAAATCATTGCTACAGGCTAAACCCTCAGAAAAGAAACCTTCCTCTCTTTTCTCCCTAGTTCACATACTCATCTGAAAAACTTTCCCAGTCAGGAAGATCAAACTGTAGAGTGTTTGCCTAGCGAGGAGCTTTCATTTATATAGTGGTCCATTCAAGTTAATTGTGAAGGGAAATTGAAGTCCTCACTCCATTGGCACTTGATCTGACTGGTACCATAAGTTATGAGTAGAAGGTGGGATTAGCAAAGACATAAGGTCCAAGTGCTCCCTATAGGTAGAAATCTCCCTCAGACAGGGTAGTTGCTGTGGGATGGTCTGTATGTCAAATTGCTCTGATTGGTCAATAAATAAAACACTGATTGGCCAGTGGCCAGGCAGGAAGTATAGGTGGGACTAACAGAGAGGAGAATTGAAAGAATTCTGGGAAGTGTAAGGCAGAGGAGAGAGACACTGCCAGCCGCCGCCATGACAAGCAGCATGTAAAGATGCTGGTAAGCCACGAGCCACGTGGGAAGGTATAGATTAATAGAAATGGCTTGATTTAAGATATAAGAACAGTTAGCAAGAAGCCTGCCATGGCCATACAGTTTGTAAGCAATATAAGTCTCTGTGTGTTTACTTGGTTGGATCTGAGCTGCTGCGGGACTGGCGGGTTAGAGAGATTTGTCCTGACTGTGGGACAGGCAGGACCAGAAAAACTCTAGCCACAGGTAGTAGTTACTTACTCCAGAAGCTGGATATCGGCTACACTTTCTAGATATCTTGGAATATATGTAGGCCAAAGATACACTGTACCTTATTCAGGCATGCAGCAATTGGGAGGTGAATGTTCTATGTGGTGATATTTTATTTGTGCTGAAATGTGGTGGTAGATATTTTATTTGTGCTTTAGTAAATAAAGCTTGCCTGGAGATCAGAGGAAAAAGCCAGCCACAACACCGAAGTCATGCAATGTTAGCACACGCCTTTAATCTTATCACTTGGCAGGCAGGATCTCTGTGACCTCAAAGCCACACTGGAAACAGAGCCAGCTGTGGTGGCACATGCCTTAAATTCCAACACTAGTTAACTATGGAGGTCTGGAGGTCTGTACAGACAGACAGGAAGTGACAGAGCTGAGCAGGAAGAAGTGATGTAGTCGAACAGAGAGAGCAAATCAGATGGCAGAACAGCAAGACATATAGACGTGGGTAGACAGGAAGTAACTCGCATTTGGAAGCCGCAGAGTTGGTGAGGTAAGGTTGGCTGGTGGCTTTCCCTAGTTCCCTGATCTCTCCCAGGCTTTCACCCCTATATCTGGTTCCATGTTTTTTATTTAATAAGACCATTTAAAATTCATCTACAGTTCTACAACTATGAGTTACAACATAATAGAAGTGGGGGGTGGCGGCGGGGATGGTGGTGGTTGGCTGTCAATCATAAGATCTCCCAGCCCTCCAAATGGTTTCCAATGTGTTTTTACAGCTTTCGCCATGCATCCACCTTCACTCACAGAGGCAGACATAAGGGTTGGAAATTGATGTTGGGGCAAAATTATACTTGATTGACTTTATATACAGGAAGATAGTAACGTGCAGGTCAGCCTGGGCTATGGAATACTAGTTCAGGTAGGAACAGTCAAGGACATCCAATGTCCCTTGCTACTTTTAGAATGTATGCACTTATGTCTTACAAGAGATACTTTTGATACAAAAGCTCACTACAAGAAAATGGGGTCATATTCTTATTTTGATTTGGCTTGCTGCAGAGAAGATGCATGGATATTCCAGAACCAAGATTTACCTCTTGGGAAAATAGGGATACTTGAAGGCTTTCTGAAGAAGGAGCTGAATAATTATAACTGTAACCTGGACTTCATCATTTTTCCTCACCATTATTCTACTTTTACCTGCATGTGCAACACATGTGTAAATCCATGCTTCTTAACCCTGCCTGCACATTGGCATGACATGGGAGCTTTAAAAATACTGATGTCACGGGGCTAGAGAGATGGCACTATCTAATCTTCCAGAGGACCCGGGTTCAATTCCCAGCACCCATATGGTAACTCACAGATATCTGTAACTCCAGTCTCAGATGATCTGATGCCTTCTTCTGGCCTCTGAGGGCACAAGGCACACATGTGGTATTCTGACATATATGCTGATGAAACACTTATACACATAAAATAAACAAAAAAAAAATAAAAAATAATACTGTTGTCAGCCTTAGCAGTCTACTGGTAAAGGCTCTTTACTCCCCAAGTAAGAGACCTCAGTCTGGAGCTTTACCCATTTCTGTATTAACTACTTTTACAGTGGCTGATTTCAAGTCACCAACATGATGCCAACTGGCTTGCCACAAAACCAAACCAGAAACAAAACAACAACATACCTCCTGAAAAGTTAGCAATCTCAGGGCTGGTGAGCTAGATCAGCTGGTGTGCTGAATAGATTTATATCAACTTGACACAAAGAACATCACCTGAGAGGAGGGAACCTCAGTTAAGAAAATGCCTCCTTAAGATTGGATCATAGGCAGGCCTATGTGGCATTTTCATAACTAGTGACTTATGGGGGAGGGTCCAGCCCATTGTGGGTGGGGCCATCCCTGGGCTGGTGGTCCTGGGTTCTATAAGAAATCAGGCTGAGCAAGCTATGAGGAGTAAGCCAGTGAGCAGCACCCCTCTGCATCAGCTCCTGCCTCCAGGTTCCTGCTTTGTTTGAGTTCCTGTCTTGACTTCCTTCAGCAGTGAACAGTAATATGAAAGTATAGGCCAAATAAACCCTTACCTCCCCAACTTGCTTTTTAGTCATGGTGTTACATCACAGTAATAGAAACCCTAACTAAGACAGTTGGTAGGGTTCTTACCTTGCAAGCACAAGTACCTGAGTTTTAGCCTCAGAATTCACAAAAACATTTGGGCTTGGGTGTGTGTGTCTGTGATCCCAGCACTGAGGCAGGAGGGCCAGGCACAGGCAAGATCCTCAGGGCTTGTTGGTCAACCTTCCTAGCTTACTTGGCAAGTTCCAGACCAGTGAGGGACTCTGTATCCAAAAAAGGTGGGAAGCACCTGAATAATGGGACTCAAGATTGTCTTCTGATAACTACCTGATGCACCACACATGTGCATACCTGCACACATATGCACATATGCATACACAGACAACTTAGCACTCTTTCCTTGAACTGGCATCATCAGACTCCAGGCACACTGCTGGGGAGCCACTCCCCCAGATTCTGGGGTATCTTATGCGTGGAGTGGGTTTTTCTCAAAGCTCCTTTCATGATTCTCACTTGCAGCCAAGGTTGAGAAGCAAGGGTCTGAGTGGATACACTAATTTGCACAACCACAGTGCAGCTATGAGAGACAATTCTCCAGGAGCCCCAGGCATTACACCTTGTAGAGAACAGCAGAAGGTGACTTAAAAACAGAACTCCGGGGGCTGGAGAGATGGCTCAGCAGTTAAGAGCACTGGCTACTCTTCCAGAGGTCCTCAGTTTAATTCCCAGCAACCACATGGTGGCTCACAACCATCCATAATGAGATCTGATGTCCTCTTCTGACCTGCAAGCATATATGTAGGCAGAATACTGTATACATAATAAATAAATAAATCTTGAAAAAAAAGAAAGAATAGGACTCTGCCAGACAGGCTGCTGGGTTTAAAGTCCACATCTTTCTGGCTGTCTGACTCAGGTAAGTTAACCTCTTAGACTTCAATTGCTTCTCCTTTGCCACGAGGCTTCGAGGAAAGCACTGTTGTGAAGTTTAGAGACATTGAAGGGAAGTGTGGCTCTCTGGAATCCTGTACTCATGCAGGAAGAAAGTCACCATTCCACTCGGTTGTCTATGCCTGTGGACTTCATGTGTACTTGGGAGACGTAAAGTGGCTGTATCTGTGTTTTTTTTTTTTTTTTTTTTTTAATTTGTTTTTTTTTTTTTTTTTTTTTTTTTTTTTTTGCCTTAAGCCACAGTTTGGTGTGAATGCACCCTATTTCTGTGTGAAATTTGCTGTGGATCTTCCCTTCTTGTGAATGGGGAATCTCAGAAATGTGTGATTCTGCATAGATTCTGACTGCATGTAGGTAGTTGTGCAGGCAGGCCTTGCCTCATGAAAAGGCGAGGTTGGAGAGGCTCTCCTGGTGTTAGGAAGCAGCAATGCTGCTGCTCTGGCCCCTCGGGGGTCCAGATTAGAGAATTTGGTAACTCCATAGTGGACAGAGAACGGCATAAATGTCACACTGATGAACTTGATCCCAGCTGTCCTATTTAACAGCTGTCCTGCTTCTCTGTGGCACTGACCTAGTTCGAGTAATTTGCACAAAATATCTTGGCAATCAAACCAACCTGCTATTTCACTTGGCTAAAATGTTGCTTAGGAAATAGAAGCACTCTGATTAAATTTATCAGGGTGATAGCTCTTGCCATTCGGCTTGTGTGGTCTTCCCCGACTTTTAACAAAAGTAATTAACACACGGGTTCCTCTCTCTTATTGCATCTCCAAGATAAAGAAGCACTTGTCACCACTGCCATGCTGTCAACAGGTTAATACAATTCTCCAAGAAATAATGGAAGAATCACATGCACAATGACACTTTCCCATGTCCCAGCACTGCTCTCTGCCATGATTCCATCTTGTCTAAGAAATGTCCAGAGGAAAGCCATGTTAGGCGATGTTCAGAATTGTAATTATGTCCTCAGGGATTTGGACTTTCCTGGATTTTATTCTGTTTGGTGTCACAGGCAAAAAGATTTCTGCTTACCTGGCTTTGTGAGTGGTTCCCAAGTCCTCTCAACTATTCTCTGACCTATTCATTATTTATTTTTGGTGGTGTTGCTTTGGATACTATTTAAGCGAGTGGCACAGTCAGGGCCATCAGCGTAAAGGGGTAAGAGCACCTGAGGGAGGATGATCAGAGAAAGACACGTGTTCCAGGATGGCGTCAGGTGGTAACGTCAAGTGACAGGACGGTATCTGTCAGTGACAGGGAAAGAGTATGAATGGACCTCGTGATTCCAACTGACTAAGATCCCCAAGGGTAGAAATGGCTTCAAGCATGCATGGAGGTGGAGTCAGAACAGAGGTCACATTTGGGGAAAGACAGAAAGGGCAGGTACTGGGGGAGTTTCAGGGGTTTATGACAAAGATAAACATATGGTGAGTGCCAGCTGTGCAGGCTGTGGGCCACCTGTGAGGCTGCTCTCAAGTCTCCCCTTGGGCTGATAAAGCATTTTGAGGTGTGACTATCTTCTCCCCAATTGGACATAGGGTTTTTGTTTTTGTTTTTTGCAAGTCCAGAGCCTTTGGAGGAGAACTCATGAGTAACGAGAGTGACCTTGTGATGACAGGCAGGATGCTCTGCCTGACAAACTCATCACCTGTGGGAAGGGCAGGGTGGAACAGACATGGCAGGAAGTGCAAGCTTTACCGTTGTGTTTCTGCAAGAATCCGATAACCTTCTCCAGCACGGTCGTTTTGTCCATTTTCCGCGTGTTGCCCGGGAGCATGGAGCTGAGCTCTTTGATGAGAACATTGAACTGGTCCCGGCGCTTCTTTTCAGACTTGTTTCTAGAGGCTCTGGAAACACACAAGGCACAGGTGACTAGAACATTCTGCCCCGTGAAGGTGCTGTTACACAGCAGAGGTGCCTCCTCTCTCAGAGCGCGTTCTACAGACAGCACCCGATCAAAACGTCTCTCGTGGAGGTAATGTTGGCCACTGTTCAGAGCTGAGTAATGGGGCAAGAAACATGTTTTGCTAGACTTTTGGCCACAAAGAGAGACAGCATTAATAATAAGCAAGTTCTGACTCACACACAAAACCTTATATAGCTTAGCTCCACTGCCAGGCACTGCCTCTCCAACTCCACAGAACTGTAAGCTCCAGGGAGCAAACTGCATGCTGTTTACCTAGATCTACTCTCAGATCCCCTGATGAGACCCCAATCCTATTTTTCTCTAGCCCAGAGCATCCAGCCTGATGCCGAGTCATGAGGTGTGGCTGGGTTTCCTGGTTGTACCACTCACGCACATGTCCTGGCCCTTGCCCCAAGAACCGCCATCTTGTTGGAGCGGGAAAGCTGTCTCGGCACAGTCTGTGAGCTGTGCAGATCCAGAGTGATATATGACAGACATTGCTGTCCTGTTTGCCAAGTGGTTGGTGAGCGGTGGAAAGTAGAACACTCACTATTCAGCACAACATGGAAGAGACTCAGGCGCATATTGCCAAGTCAAAGGAACCGGTGTGCCGAAGCCAGATACTGTGTGACTCCAACTATATGACATTCTGGAAAAGGTGAAATGACCGAGGTGGTACATCAATCATGGCTCACCATGGCTCACAGCGAGGGATGCATGGGCACAGCACAGAGGGTTCTGAGGGCAGTGACGCTGCTGTGTCTGATACCACCACGGCAGGCATGTGCCACCATACTTCTGCAAACACAGAGACTATGCAGTACCAAGAGGGAACCCTAACATAAACTGTGGGAGATCATGACATGCCAAGGAGTCTCATCAGCTGGAACAGGTATACCTACCACTCCACAGGAGGGCATGCATGGCAAGGAAATCTGTCTCTATGCAGACAGGGACTATATGGGAAATCTCTATTACTCCTCCACCCCACCCATTCACTTCTTTTCTGTGATCCTTTCTCTACAAGATGAAGTCCACTTTTCAAAGGATGCGCTACACTGAGTGTCTATAGAAGAGATAAAAGCAAGACTGCTCAGGTTGAGGATCTCTGAGGAACCCCAGGCTTTGAAGGAATTAGAAGACGGGATCCTAACAAGAGGAATAAGGAACACATGATAGAGGAATCCCCTCCCCCAAAGCTCAGGAAACAGCACTATGACAAAGCCTTGAGCCTCAGTGACACACCAGAGCTCCTTCATCAACAATCACTTTATGGCACTAGAGAGATGGCTCAGCAGTTCAGAGCACTGGCTTTTCTGCCAGCGGATTCAGCTTTGAGTCCCAGCACCTACATGGCAACCCACAACAGCTGTAACTCCAGTTCCAGGAGATCTGATACCCTCTTCTGGCCTCCGAGGGCACCAGGCACAAAAGTGGTGCACAGACATATGTGCAAACAAAGCAGCCATGCACATCAAAAATGAATAAACAAATAAAAACCAGTTAACTTATTCTGAGGTGATCCATGGCTGGGAAAGCTGCCCACCCCTCCCAAGAATACCCAAGATGAACTTTTTACAGAGAGCCAGCTCACTGATGGGAACAGACACCACTACACATGGTCGGCCTATGGTCCAGGTACCCTAGGACCTGGGGGTCATGGTTCCTAGGGGAGTTAATCCCCTTATCAGGAGACTGTTGGTCAAAGTGTGGTCAGGATTGAAGATTCCTGTGGACAGCGGCTCACCTCTCTTGGGGCAAGTATTAACATCTACACGTATCAGTACCCTTTCCTCAAACAGCTCCCCAAATACCCTTTCCCCGGATGCCACCATTGTAGTAGCCACTGTGTTTGCCTCCAACATCCGCATCATTTCCAAAACGCATTTACAGTCTAGCTCCCCTGATTCTATCTCAGGCGGGGCTATTTCCTGACCACATCTTAGCAGCTCTCCAAAGCTCATCTCAGGTGCGTGATCTCTAGGCATTTCTAAGGGTCCTTTGTTCCTCTGATGTCTCCCTCCTTCTTGCCTGTCCTTGAGTTTTGGAGTAAGGGATTCCTGCACAGGTCTCATTTCCGACCAGGCCACTGTCTTCTTGTCACAGAGCAGTAGCAGCTGTGGTGAGATGTACAGGCTCCTCGTTGCTACCTCAGGGTAAAAGGCCCGTTGTTCAAACGCACGAGACAGAAGAAAGGGGCCCTTTCACTTGCTGAGTGGCTGGCTATGTATTATAAATCATTTTTAGCCTAGATTTTAAAGAGTGACATGCAACCTCCTTAGCCAAAAAAAGCTCTGCTCTTGTCCTAGTTTGCCCGTTATAAATTATTTGTGAGCTGATAACACCCAGCTCATTATTGCTCGGTTCTCGTCTTCAATGGGTGTAATGACGATGAACATGGCCTGGCAGAGAAGCCGATGGAGGCTCTTCTCGTTAGTGACAGGAACACAGGCTTCTTTCCATTGGCCTCCGCCTGGGATGCACCGTGGCGCACACTGGAAATCGGTCAATGTCAGCTGGATCTGCAGCTCTGAGGCAAGAGGAAGCCAAGAGCCTGGGATGACCTTGTTTCCAGTAATGAGCTCTGCTTCTGCTAAGGATCCAGAACAACAGGTTGGATGACACTGGGACACTTGGCCTCTGGGATTTTGAAAGGCATTATTGGCATGCCATGAACTGCACCCATTTAAAGCGTGCAGTTCGATGAATTTTTGTAATTGTTGACTGCCACTAACACAAAAGAGACAACTGCTTTATCTTAGGAAATTTTTTTTTCCTGGCCTCTTCATTTTGTTTTCCTCTAACTGCAGCCACCCAGGTTTGCATTTTCTTCAATTTCACATAAATGGAATCCCAAGAGTCTTGGACCTTCATTTAACATAGCTTTTGAGACTTCTCCACATTGTTGCACAGACTGACAGTTCTACCTTCTGCTCACTAGTATTCCATTGTAATATGCCATGCTTGGGATGTCTCCAGTTTGAGGGTATGATGAATTGAGAGTGTAGAGGTGGCTCAAGCCTGGTTACATGAATTTGATCCCCAGGATCCATACGGTGGAGTGAGAGAGCTGACTCCCATAAGTTGTCCTCTGACCTCCATGCATGTGCATACTTACACACATACAGTATCAAAATAAGTAACAACAATAATAATAAAATAACACCTAGCCAGGTATAGTAGTGTGCACCTATAATCCCAGTACTCAGGGGGCTGAAGTTAGACGACCATGAGTTTCAGGCTGGCCTGGGTTTCATAGCAAGAAGCTGTCTCAAAACATCAAACAAAACAAAATAACCCTAAACAAAACAAACAAACAAGCAAACACAAACAGTGCTGGAGAGATGGTTTAGTGGGTAAAGAACTTGCTATACAAGTCTGAGAACCGGGGTTGGATCCCCAGCACCCACATAAAGCCTAGAAGGCATGACAGCTTCTCTGTAATCCCAGACTCAGGAGGTGGAGACAGGGGATCCTTGGAGCAAGCTGGCTAGCTGGAATAGCCATTGGCAAACTCTGTGTTCAAGTGAGAGATCCTGCGTCAATACATAGGGTGAAGAGTAATCAAAGAAGGCACCTAATATCAACCTCTGGCCTCCACAAGGATGTGCACACACGCAAACATGCATACACACATACATGTTCCCTAACTCCCCCTCCTAATACAACAGAAACAACAACAACCTCTAAATAATGCGGTCTGAACATCCATATACATGTGTTGAAGCAGCTTCAGGGATTCATTCTCTCGGGCAAACACAGAGGCACAAAGCTGTTGAGTCATTGGACAAATATGTGCCTAACTGAGACAACACAGTATTGTCACATGAAGTTGGCTATGGCTGTTCTTCATTTCTGTCAGGAACAAATGAGATTCCCACTTGCCGCCATCTTTGCCAGCACTTGAGACTGTCAATTTTTACCACCGAAGTACGATTTTATTGTGTCTTGAGTTTGCCTTTTTCTGATAACTGGTGACATTGAGCATCTTTTTGAATGCTTTATGGCCATTCATATGTCTTCTTTAGGAAGAATTATTCAATTATGCCTTTATGAGCAATTGTGTTGTCTTATGGGGTAGGGGAGACAGAGATAGAGACAGCAGATTGGAGGGGCAGGATATGTCTCTGTGTTAACACATACCCTCAGGAACCTCAGCCTTTGGTTTCTGAATGCAGGTTCCAGGCTAACCTTTTGTGAAATGTCCATCATCTTGAGGAGTTTGAATCTGGTTATGTGGGTCTCATTTCTTGGGTTCTTATGACTTAAGAGATGCTACGTAGTTCTTTATATACAGTTGCATGCCACATGATGTTTCCATTAACAGCAGATCACACACATGGCAGCAGGCACGTGAGAGTTCAACAGAGCAGGAAAATGGTAGTTGCCTGTTGACCTCACAACATCACAGGTGAATGCCTTACTCATGCGATCGTGACAACACTGGTGTAAACAAACCTACTGTGCACTCAGGCACCTAAAAGTACAGCACCAGCAACCATGCGGAGGAACTAATATTGATGAAAACAACCACTGGTGATGTCACTGGTTCGTGTATTCACTGCATTTTAAATTATCATAAACACAAATACACCTACTTCTGAAAACATGTTGCTAGGGAACAGTGCACGTGTTACATCGGTAGCAACAACTTCATACGTCTGTTTGTCAAGTTTCTTGGTGGCATCATTTTCTCTTGTGCTTGGTTCAACCTCATGGTGTTTTGTTTATAGTAGCCTTAAGAGCAGTAGGATATGGCATATACATACATACACATGTATATGTACACACACACACACACACACACACACACACACACACACCAACAGCCTAGGTGTACTGAAGGACTTGTCATCTGAGTTTTTATGGTATAGGAACGGGTTTAAAATGAGATTCAATGTACATTAGGAAGGATTTCACCCTCTTCGCCAAGAAGGAAAACACTATGACCAGCCTCTTTTCATCTCAGCTCTTTCATGAGGAAAGAGGTGTTGATGAAGTCAGTCCTACCTGGAATGTTTGGACACAGGAACCCATCGGAAGAATTTGTCACTGAGGCAAGCAAAGTTCATCTTTAAATATTCTGTCTTCTACACTGAGGAGAAGTGATGACCCAGTTCACGAGGCTTCCTGAGAATAACAGTGATTAGCCTTGGATCCCACAGCCAGAGAATCTAGAGGTTCCAGGGCCACCAGTGACGTGGCAGTAATACAGAGCTGGCTGACAGGAGGAAGCGATTCTTGTTACGGAGCACCGTTGATTATCTTTAATCTCAAGCTTATGGATGTTACAGAATATAACCTCCAATCTAAAAAGTATCCAGATGGCCAAGATCTTCACAGAGGGCACAAAGCCAGACGGGCACTCCTGTGCTTCTATTGCCAGGTCTGATATTGATCTCTAGATAAGAAACTCACCCATGAGTATAAGGCAAAGACCAAGCGGCCCTCCTTGACAAGTCTACTTTGTCCATGCTAGGCCATCTCAAAACCAGGACATATAGGAATGGGAGGAAGCAGTGTAAATACTGTCACAGGTTGCTAAAGAAAAGACCCAGGAGGCAGTGAGCAAAAGCCCAAGCATTAGAAGTTTGTATGTGTGGGGACCTCACGGAGGACTCCAGAGTGATGCTGTGGAAGGTTCAGAATTTGGCTATTACCCTGTACAGGAAAGCTGACATCAAGAAAAGGATCAAGGATGCCAAGTGGTGAGCCCTCAAAGAACCCCAGGAACTGTTTTGTTTTGGAGGACAATGTCGAATACCCAGACCTAGATGGAGCATTTATCTTCTACAACTGTAGTTGCTTCGTCAAGATGTACAAGAAAGACAACCCAAAGCTGGAGGGGAACATGACACATGGCTGAGTTGTTTAGGTCTCTGATGTGCACCATCTGGTCCCAGAGCACACACACAATAAGCAGATTTTTGCTGATGCCAAGAAGAATTGGGCACCTGCTTCAGGCAATGGGGGAACACCTGGCACATTATGGGAACAATATCGCCATCACCCAGAATGGAATCATCAGGTTCTGGGATGAGTTTGGCTACCTCTCTGCTACATGGAACAGCCTCCATCTGGTGAGCCTCATTTCTAATGCCAGAGGGCTATGGAAACCCTGACCACTACTATTCAACTGTGTTTTGTGTCTGAAGTGGATGACCCTCCCCTTCCAGCTCAGTTCGGTAGGAAAGTTTGCTCTAGTACCTGGGTTTGCTGAAGGAACCATGACCTTGAGCGGGACTAGTGTGAGGCTTCTGAACAGAAGTGTAAGACCCCCTGGGGACACTAAAAAGGACCCAAAGACAAGGAAAGAAGCAGAAACAGCTGATGGAGAATTTACCAACAGCAAGAGATGCTGAAGGCCATACTCAACCACTCCCAAGCTGATGTGAAGAAATTACCTTTTGAAATGACCATCAGACCTTCCATCGAAGAATCTGTGTGGAGACTCAACATCCTACCAACTCCTTTACTGGCAGTGATCAAGAATGTTCTACAAGATTTCATCCTGCACAAGCTCCCACGACAACCAACCAATTCTGAAAGGCTTCTGTCACCAGTAGTGCCCCAAAACCTTCTGCTCTGATACCCCAACTAGAGGCCAGTACCTTCAGGCTGTGCCAGCCACCTGAGGTACCCACTCTAAGGCTTGAAAAATTCTTCTGTCAAGACTGAACTCTGGCCTACTCCTTCAGTGTGGATCATCGCTGTCTTTACTCTTCAATTTCAAGAGCCTTCAGGTAAGCTCTCAGATAGTTAGGGGAAGAGGACCCAGCAGACTCAAGAGGGCTCAGAAGGATAAAGGGTGCATGTGGAGGGGTGTGTGAACAGGGAGTGGTACATAGACCATGTCATAGTCATGGAGGTGGCAGGAATATGGTACTGTGGCAGGTAAAGACTAATGATATGCCCACAACCATTGGGTGGAGAAAGTCAGTGATGACTTTTGGTTGGTAAAGCTGCCTCCAGAGTATCAGAGGCCTAGCAGGTAAAAAGAGGGTGAAAGAAGAAGAGTCCATGGTGGTCCAGCCTTATTGGAGCTTTCTGCCTCCAGAACCCTCTGCCTCCAACTGTCTCCACATGAGCCGATACCACTGCTACAGGCATCATTAACATCATGGTCCAGCTTCTTTAGGACTGCCTAAAGCAGTATTATGGTATTCCTGCCTCCAGGTTTCCTCATCTCCAAGGTGTTGAGTGAAGTCAGAATTCACTATGAATTCAGAATATCTTTTTCTTTGAAGAGTACTTCAAGTCATAGGAGACAGGGCTGCAGGATCTGCTCTTTCTGCCAGAGCTGTGCCAAATGGATCCAGAATCTGCCCTTTCTATCAGAGCTGTGCCAAACTGCTGGCCAAGGCCTTTGAGATGAGCCCTGTACACATTTCAGCTAAATCTCAGTGAGATGAGCTGAGGACCAGCATCCTCACTCCCGCAAAAGGGTAGGAGGGATCTGGTTCCCTCTTTGGCTTACTCCTCACCAGAGAGCTTAGGTGGTATAGCAGGCTGGCCTCATCCCAGCCAACACAAACTTGACTCTGTCCCTTGTTCTGCTACTTTCATATGTATCACCAGCTTTAAGAATCCTCCAAGCTGTAAAATGAGATCCAGCCATTTTGGCAGAACATTTGGATGAGTCTGAGACAAGGTGTGGATGGAGTATGTGACCAGAAACTGGTGAGAAGATCAGGAGAAGGCAGGAAGAATGCAACTGGGGTGGCGGTGAGCAGACACAGGAAGGCCTATAGAGAGTCCTCTACAAAGACCACACCGGTGTTACTCCACAGTGCTATCATTATCTATCTGCTATTCTCCAGTGTCACCTGTCTTGGGGGCTGCAGGCTTCAGGGGTTTCTAGATGAAGGTGTCTCTGTCCAGTTTCATTTGCCTGCGTAAGTATCTTAGTCACTGTTCCACTGCTGTGAAGAGATGTCATGACCACAGCAACTCTTATAAAAGGAGGCATCTAACTGGGGCTTCTTTACAGTTTCAGAGGCTTGGTCCATTGTCATCATGGTGGGGAGCATGGTGGCTAGTATGGCAATGGAGCAGGAGCTGAGAGATGCATCCTGATCCACTGGCCAAAAGAGAGAGACACACTCGACCAGGTGTGGGCTACTTAAAAACCTCAAAGCCCACCGCCAGTGACCTACATCCTCCAACAAGGCCACACCTCCTAATCCTATCAAAGAGTTCTACACCTTGGTGACTAAGCATTCAAATATATGAGCCTTTGGGGGCTATTTTTATTCAAACCAGCACAGTAAGGCAATACTGATGATAGACTTCTTTTAAAATTGTAATCTTGGAAGTAACATACTAAGAGATTTTTGGGGCAGAGCTCCATATATTTCACAACATGTTTAGCATGAAGAGTTTGACCCAAAACTCCCTCATCTGCCCTACCCCCTATAACCTGACAAGCCCTGTTGTCTTCTCCACCACTACGTTGATGTCCCCAACTTCTGGCCTGGTATGACTTTCCCTTTACAATGGTGTGAAGGTGATACACACTCACCAGAAACTGGTCTTTGAGGTTTAGATTTCAACATTTTCCTAGCTAGTGACAATGTGGCAAGATCCTATGTTATGATATGGCTGTGAGCCACAGTTCTGTGAGCCACAAGGGGAAGCAACTGATGCCCTACAGCATCCTTTGAGGCCAAACTGAGATGTTCTATGGGTCCGGTATGCTGCAGGCATCTTGACTTTCAGGATTTCCAGCTTACCAGATTTACAGAACATAACCCCATTGTAAGCTGAAGAACATCTGTACTCTTAGATAACAAACACTGGCAGGCAGCATGCTACTTTATGCTCAGCAGGAAGGAGATTATGGCTGGTATTGGAAACCTAGCCAGCTCCACAACTAGTGACGTCATAAATCTTACAGAAGAACCTACTAACGACACCTTCTGAAACCAATGTAATTTCTAACTGTATTCTAAATATCTATTCTTATATCCACAGATAAGAGTGGCTCCCATCCCTCTCATCAAAGCAGCTGCTCTTTATGCCAGATAGAGAGCATTACAGAAAAACATAACCAAACAAAATGTAAGGAGAAACCGACCATGGGGTATGCAACCCAAATTGCACCATGTACAATACAACCCCTACACTTAAGGCTCAGGGAACAATGCAGAAGTGTGAGGGGTGTTATAAGGGTTTTAAGAGTCGGAGCACCAGGAAGTCTGCTGTGAGACTGTGCCTTCTAGATATGACAGGGAAGCTACACCCATAAATCTCCACAACACAGCTTCCTAAACAAGACCTGAGCAATGAGAATACCAGTTAATGTGCCGATGTAGCTGGGGGGAATATCACGTGGTCCCACCGGTAGATGAAGAGCCACAGGTATGTAACAACTTCTGAGAGAGGAAGAATTAGTCTTTATCAGGAGTTAGCTTCCTTATTGGTTACCCAATGCCAGGTAGTCATCCCTGAAATCATATAATACAGGAAACAGTAAACAGACCCAGCAGATTGTATTTGTGTATTTATCAAGTATGCATGTAATAATAAAAATGAAAGGAAATGAGGCTATGGATTTGAGAGGGAGGATGGGGGGGCATAGGAGGGGTTGGAGGATGGAGATGAAGGGGAAGTATATATAATTATATTTTAATCAAAAGTTAAAATATCAAGTTTTAGAAATTTATATGTATGTCTGTGTGTGTGTATGCCTTCAGAAGCCAGAAGAGGGAGTCAGATCCTCTGGGGCTAGAATGACAGGCAGTTGTGAGCTGCCTAGTGTGGGTGCTGGGAACAGAACTTGGGTCCCTTGGGAGAGCAGCAAGCAGGCATGATCACTGAGTGATTTCTGTTTTTTTGAACTTGGCTTCTTCTGCCTGGCACAATGCCTTTCAGAGTCATCTGAGTTGTGTCCATGTCTTGATCCTTCTTGCTGCCAAGTACTTTTCTACTGTGTGAATGAACAACACAGCTGACTTATCTACCCGCGGAAGGATAGATGTGGCTTCCAGTCTGAGTCACAACGGATTATACTATACAGTGGACACAAACATTTGTTTCTAATTTTTCAGTGACAGTTTCTGTTTTCTAAAGTGAACAATACAGGAGCAGGAGAGTTGGACCTTATGGAAGGCGTATATATTCACCCTTATAAGCAACTGTCAACCCCTTCTCCAGAGTGGCCATTTTTCCTTCTCACCAGCAATATACAAATGAGCCAATGGTTCTCCATCCTCCAGGATTTAGTATTGTTGGTTCTTACATCCCAACTCTCCTAAGAAATGCACAGTGGTGCTTTATTGGGGTCTAGATTTGCATTTCCATATTGCATAACGGTGTGGCATACTCTGTGTGTGTGTGTGTGTGTGTGTGTGTGTGTGTGTACATACATGTGGATGCCAGAGCAGGATGGGCTGTCTTTTCTTTTTCTCTGCCTTATCACCTTGAGACAACTGAGCCTGAAATCCACTGTTTTGGCTAGACTCACTGGCCAGGGAGTTCTCCACCCAATCTTACCTCTCCGCTCCAGTGCTTAGGTTACAGGCACTCACAGCCATGCTCAGTGTTTACATGGGTGCTGGGGATCCTAACTCAGGTCCAAATGCTTACAGAGCTAAGCACGCTTACCTAAAGGAACCCTTTCTTCAGCCCTTCATGTACTTTTCTTCCATTTGTGTATCCCCTGGTGAAGCACTGTTCTTATTTTTACCTTCTCATTACAATATGGTGTGTGTGTGTGTGTATGTGTGTGTGTGTGTGTGTGTGTGTGTGTGTGTGTGTATACACTGCCTCCTACACACACACACACACACCACGAGGGGGCAGTGTTGTGTATTTGTTTTGTTTTGTTTGGAGATACAAGATCTTGTTATGTAGTCCAGGTTGGTCTCACACTCATAACCCTCCTCTCTCAGCTTCTGAGAGCTGAGATTACAGGGAGGTGCCCACCCAGTGGTTCACTCACGTTTTCTTTCTTTTTTGAGACAGGGGCTCTCAATGTAGTCCTGGCTGTCCTGGAACTCACTATGAAGACCAGGCTGGCCTTGAACTCACAGAGATCTGACTGCCTCTGCTTCTTAAGTGTTGAGATTAAAGGGGTGCACCACCATGCTGGACTCCATTGTTTTCTTGAGGAATGTTCTATCTACATTCACAAGGGACATGGTTAAGTTTATTTTTTCATTTGTTCAATGCTGCCCTCATAAAATAAGCTGGAATGTATTTCCCCTCTTTTACTTTCCACACAGGACTACATAAAGAGGGAGGTATTTCTTCCTTCAATATTTGGCAGAATTCAGAATTCATCAATTAAACCATCTGGATCTGGGCTTTTATAGTTCCCATTTGTAAATTCAAATCCATGTATCAGAGAAATCTTCAGGCTGTGTTAGCCTGTGAGAGTTTGGTTGCTTGTGGTTATTAACTAACTGGTCCATCCCATCTGAATTCTTGAATTTACGTGGACACAGTTGGCCACAGAACTTCCTTATGACTCTTTGAATGTTGAAGAGCTGTGTAGTAGTGTGTCTTCTCTCTTCGTTGTTCCTGGCAATTCCTGTCTCTTTTGAGGAGTCAGTCTCAACCAGGGTTGTCAGTTTGCTTGATTCAAGAATTAGCTCTCTACTTAGTCAGTTCTTCTCCATTTGTTGTTGGTTTATTTGCTCTGTTTTACTTTCAAGTTTGTTGACTTGTGCTATTCTTCTTTTTGAAGACAAGGACTCACTATATA
This sequence comes from Peromyscus nudipes, assembly GCA_902168325.1. Taxonomy (NCBI): domain Eukaryota; kingdom Metazoa; phylum Chordata; class Mammalia; order Rodentia; family Cricetidae; genus Peromyscus; species Peromyscus nudipes. Next base: position 17,412 of record CABHPH010140098.1, read on the forward strand.
TCCCTGGAAGGCCTGGAACTCACTATGTGACCAGGTCGGCCTTGAACTAACAGAGATCTGCCTGCCTTTCCCTTCCCAGTGCTGGGATTAAAAGCTTGGGCCACCATGGCTGGCTGTGTTTAGTCTACGAATTTATTGTGGTCTTCAATTTCTCTTCTCACCTCTTTATCTCCCCTTTATTCTCCACCCCTACGGTTGGTGTGTACAGACTGGAAGGTCCAGCTCATTGTGGGTGGGACAACCCCTGTGATGGTGGTCCCAGGTTCTATAAGAAACAGGCTGAGCAAGCCATGAAATCAACACCCAACATCTTCCTTAATTGCTTTCCACCTTAGTTTTTGAGACAAAGCCTCTCATTAAGCTTGGAGCTCATCAATTCAGATAGGCTGACTGGCCATTGAGATCCAGGGAGCCATCTGTTTTGGCCCCTGACCTCCAGTGATGGAGTTATAGGTACCCGGCTTTTACATAGGTGCTAGCTAGGGTCAGGTTCTGAACTCAGGTCCCCATGTTTCTACAGCAGGCTCTTTACTAACTGAGCCATTTCCCCAACCCTTGCTTCTACTTTTTTCTTTAAAAAATAGTGGTGTGTGTGTGTGTGTGTGTGTGTGTGTGTGTGTACCCATGTGTGTGCAGTGCCTGAGGAGGTCAGAAGAGGTCTCTCAGAATTAGAGTTACAAGCAGTTGTGAGTCCCCTGATACGGGAACTGAACTTAGGTCCTTTGCAACAGCAGCATCTTAACTGTGGAGCCGCCATCTTTCCAGGCCCTACTTTCTTACGGTGGGAGCTGGGTTGTGGCGGAAGACATTTTCTTTTTCTAATGTGAGCATCTCCTGCTGCAGGGTTCTCTCTAGGCACTACAGCAGCTGTACCACACCGCACCTGAAATGCATTTTCCCATTTCATCCAGCTAGTACATTCTCTAATACTCCTTGAGACATCCCTTTTGATCCGTGGGTTACTTAGAAGTTTGTTATTTAATTTCTAAGCTCCAGAGATTTTTCTCTTTTCCTAAAATTTTTCTGTTTCTAATTTAATTTTGGTTCATTTGGATTTCTCCACATTTGTTTTATGAAGCAACATTTGGTCTATCTTGGTACATGTTCAATAGGTACTTGAAAATCGGATCCTGATATTGCTGTGTGGAGTGTTCTATAAATGTCAATCAGATTCTGTTGGCTGCTGGTGTGTTTTAGCTCTTTGACATCTTTGCTGCATTGCAGCTCACTGGTGTATTACTGAGAAAGGCATAGAGAAGACTCCTCTGGGTTCTTCAGGTTGGGCTGCACAGACTTGGAAGCGCTTGCCTTGGAGTGTGCACACATTTAGAATTGTTATCTGTTCTTGGTGAATTGATCTTTTATCTTCATGCAATGTCACCCTGTCTTCCTGGTACTAGTTTGTGCTCTGACATATACTTGGTTATCACTTTGGCTTTCTCTAAATTACTGTTGGTGCCATGTATAATTTTCCATTTTGCTTTTAACCTACTTAGAGGATTAGGTTTGTGGTAAGTGTCTTGTGACAGCATGTATTTGTGCTACTTTTTTAAAAAAGCCCATTCTGCTTGATGGTAAGATCCTATTGCTGAAGACGTCACCTGCTTTGGTCACGGGTCTTGGAGAAATCAAGCTTCCTCCCTGATGACTCAAGTTCATAGTACCAGAAGGAAAGACAAGCTGTCAACAGTCTTACACAGTCTTACAAAGTCTTGTCAGCTTTGGGAGCTACAATAACAACTGATCTGGTAAGATATCCCCATGGGTGCCACAGTGTCATGAATATTATGGGGGTAACCAACCACTTTCTGATTGGATTGAAGGTCCATTCCACAGGAGGAAACTCATGCCTGATACTGAAAATATGGCCAGAACCCCAGGACTGGGAAGATCACAGGCTCCACAGGGGAACCTACTGCTTTTATTTTGCTAAATGGACACTCTATCAAACTGTCTTCTAAACATGTCTCTCTACCCATAGATTAGTGTAGTTTTCAGTCCTCATCAGAGAAGCATCTTTGCTCAGTGGGTTGATACAAAGATTCACAACAGGTCCAACTGCAGAGAATGAGTGTCTGGAGAGTGATCAGGCATTAATGGGACATCTGTTTCACACCCTCAAGGGTATGCCAAGGCTCAGGAAACATTTCAGAAGAGGAGGCAGAAAGATTGTAAGAGCCAGAAACAGTGTCTTCTGGATATGACAGGGCCTTTGAACTCTTGAACTCAAAGACCAAGCACACCCACAAGAACACTCTAGAATAGATGGGGGAGGGGCACATGAGGCCCCATCTCTAGATGAGGAGCTGTTAACAGTTGACAGCTGCTAGGCGAAGAAGAGTTAGTTTTCTTTGGGGGTATTGTGCTGCATAGTTTTACATCAACTTGACACACGCTAAAGGAGGGAACCTCAATTAAGAAAATACTTCCATAAGATGGGGCTGTAGGCAAGCCTGTAGGGCATTTTCTTAATTAGTGATTGATGGAGGGGAAGGTCCAGCCCATTGTGGGTGGTGCCATCCCTGGGCTGGTGGTCCTGGGTTCTGCAAGAAAGCAGGCTGAGCAAGCCATGAGGAGTAAGTCAGTAAACAGTACCCCTCCACGATCCCTGCATCAGCTCCTGCCTCCAGATTTCTGCCTTGATTGAGTTCCTGTCTTGACTTGTTTCAATGATGAAGAGTGATATGGAAGCATAAGTCATATAAACCCTCTCTCCTTTCCAAGTTGCTTTTTGGTCATGGTGTTTCGTGTCAGCAACAGAAACCCTAACTAGGACAGGTATGATCCCTGGTAGGCTGACCCATGCTTTGGTAGATGAACCCGCACACATGCATATATAGGCAGAGCTAACTGGACTCAATGAGTTATGAAAATAATAACAGAGCATGAAGTTGTAAGGTGATACGGGGTAAAATTCAGAAAGCATTGGGGAGTGGGGGTCAATATGAACAAAACTGTACACCTGTATGATATTCTCAAAGACTACATAAAATATTATAATTAAAAATGTTGCCCTGGAGAGATGAGTTAGGGATTCAGAGAGGGCACTGCTCTTGGGAGACAAAGTTTGTTCCTTAGCACCCATGTACTCAGGTAGCTCACAAATGCCTGTAACTCCAGCTCCAGAGGATCTGATGTCTTTGATCTCTGCCAACACCTGCACTCCGTGCATACCCACACATAGACACATATACACCTAATTAGAAATCAATAAACCTAAAAACCCCATTGGGCAACCTCTGTGTCATATTTAGATAATCTGTATTTAATGGAATAGCCTGTGGGCGTGTGTGTGTGTGTGTGTGTGTGTGTGTGTGTGTGTGTGTGTATGTTTGGGTTTAAGGTATCATTCTATAACCCATTTTTCTGTTCGTTCACTCACTCTTTTTAGCTGTTGCTCCTCTTCATCTTTTCTATCTTCTTTTGAATTATATAAACATTTTTTAGTATTTTACCTAGTGTAGTAAAAACTCTAGGGATTACACAATGGAAACTTAGCTTCTCAGCTCCTGCTTCATGCCTGTGAAATTTTACGCTGTGTAGTTCTCTTTATTGGCTCTCCCAGTTTGCAGCGTATCTGCTCTTTATGTCCTCTGTGGACAGATGCTAAGCCCCGAATACACTAGGAAATTGTGCAGTTTTCATACGTCAGACATTATTATCTCTCCCCAGTTAGCTGCTATTTCCTTCACTCCTCCTTTTCCCCCTCGTGCTCCCCAGTTTCTGTCTGATATTATTTCCTCCTTGTTGGCGTTACTTCAGCAATTTTTCCCTAGCGGGGATCCTGACAGCATGGTCCCCTTTCTTAGATATCAGCTTCACTTAGCATCATCCCTAAAGGATATTTTCATTGGATATAGAGTTTACAATGAACAATTTTTACTTTGACACTTAAAAAACACTGTGCCACTTCTGGGCGCTTCTGTGGCTTCTGAGGAGGACTCCACAGTACTACTTTTCAGAGCAGTCCCACATGGCCAGTCTTGGATTCCAGGTGGAGGTCTTAAAAAAGGGGGCCATCTTAGAGATTTGAGGGACACCATTAAGCTCATAGCCTTAAGTAGGTTGTGGAAGAAGATGTTATCTGGGTTTCAGGGCAGAAAAATCCACACAGGGTAAGATGGGTCAAGTTGGTACCACCTGAGGTGAAGTTGGGGGCCTCACTAATGATTTCTCTGCAGGTTTGGCAAGCAATCCAGAGTGGCTGCGAGGCATTTCCTCCCTCCTGAGATGGCACAGGGCATCTTTACTCTTAGCCGCCATTTTCAGAAAAAACGTCTGCGTCCCAATGGGAAGCTGGCCTAATTTCACGGTGACTCTTAGTTAACACTCACATCATTTAACTTGAGTCTGGCCCTTAGCAGCTTGTCACTAAACTCCTCAAAGGAATGGCTAGCCTTTTCCAAGGAATGACAGTCTGTTCAAGAAGGTGGACTTCTGGCCATCCTTCATTAGTTGGCAATTCACTGAAATCATTGAACTTGCTTTGAAATAAATTATCTTTTTCCTCAGATGCCCCAGAGAGGTTCTGGGTTTCCCTGAGCTAAGACAACCCCAGGTTTCCAAACCTTCCAGGCACAGATTTCTGATGACAGTTCTCTTTAGTCAAAAGAACAGAACCCAGCAAGGTAAGAGCTAAAAGGCCCCAGAGGAGGGAGCCCCTTTTTCCATTCTGCTGTTTACTGGGCCATGGGAAGAATTAGCATTCTGCCTGCAAGCATAGTTCTACTTTTCCCTTTGTTTTGAGAACAGAATCACTCATCTGGAAATTACAGGGTAATATAAATGAGTCCCGTGTCCTGTTACTGTCCCTGTTCTTGCGATGCCTGCTGCTGCCTTAATCACCATCCAAACAAACAGAGGAAGCCTCAAAAATGGCTCACTGTCATTTGTATCCCATGATGGAGCTTATGATAACATACATAAAACCAAGTCCAAAGCCTAGGAGCAGAAATCACAGCACAATCCGCATCCAAGACGCAACTGGAGCAACAGCACAGAAGCCAGGGCAAGGTGCCCGTGGGCGTGGCACTCTGCGAGCACGTGTGGACCCAAAGCCGTCGGTGTTGGCCACAGCCTTTGCCTATGAGCCTTTCCATCAGACTTACGTTTTTTTTTTTTTTTTTTTTTTATAGCCAAAGAAATGGTGTACATGAAACAAGATCAGTCTGTGAAAATGCAGTTAGTTGCCTGAGAAGGCAGAGCTCACACATCGCTCACTCGCTCTCCTGGCTTTGCCTAACAGACTGTAGGCTCCGTTTCCTCCTTTATGATGGTTCCCATGATTGCCCTCACTCCACCCCCACCCCAAATGTTCCCATTGAAGGCAGGATCATGCCACCTGCCCTTCTACTGTAGCATTCACTTGCTTACTGTATGACTCGGCTAGCAAATGCAAATGGATGGTCCCAGTCATGGGTCCTCATCCTTTTCCTCCGCCTGGGAATTGAGAGGAAGCGACATACCTGGGCATAGCTGACACTCTCCCTCTCGCATGGCTACCTCAGTGCAGGGGTGGGTACAGAATTCTTGCTTATCCTGTTTGAATACCTCCCCTTTGCCCAAACCACACTGAGACTAAGGATTAGGGTCAAAGAATAAACAAGAGTTCAGCTCACATTTCAGATCCAGCAATCCCTCTATTGAGAACCCCAAATACCAGCTAATCTTGCCTGACACTCTTGATTCTCTTGAACAAAACATAGCAAAGCCATAACCCCCTCCTCCTCTTCACCTCAACTAAATGCCTGGGGTTCCGGAAACACCTTCATAGCCAAATGGAAAGAGGAGAGCATGTATTTCTTCAATATCAGGTCAGAAATGAAGCGAACATCCAGCGCTCGTTAGCAACGAGTGAAACAAACAATTCCACAACGCAGAAAACCTGTAGACACTTGTGTTCTTTGAGCAAAGCAACCGCCAGCACCTATTGTCCCTGTCCCTTGAGCACAAAGCAAGGCAAACGGAGCATCTACTAGGAGTGTGGGAGGAGGTCAGGGATAGGGAGATTTGATCCCTGGGGCTACTGGTGGGCTGTGTAATCTCAGCTCCTAAGGCTTCTCTACTGTAATGTAGGAGCAGTGATAGCCCGCTTTACAGAGATTCCACGAGAATGGGAGAGGATCTGTGGTCGGGTGACCCAGACATACCAACGGGCCTGTATACCTTAGCTGTCTCATCAGCACCATGGATGTCGAGCTGTGCCAAAAGCTTACACACACTGAATGCCTGGGACTGTCTCAGAAGGAAGCTGTGACTTTTGTCACCCCTATTTTACAGTAGATGAACCTGAGGTTAAGGGCAGTTTAGTGGCCTGTCCAAAAATAGACAAAAGAGAGGAATTAAAGCCAGCTCTATATGATTGGCAGCTATGTATATCTCTCTCTCTCTCTCTCTCTCTCTCTCTCTCTCTCTCTCTCTCTCACACACACACACACACACACACACAGAGCAATTCATTTGAATTACAGAGACATACCCCTATACAAAATGGCAAACTGGGAGCTTCATTATTCAGGGATTTTTTTTTTTTTCCGAGACAGGGTTTCTCTGTATAGTTTTGTTACCTGTCCTGGATCTCACTCTGTAGACCAGGCTGGTCTCAAACTCACAGATATCCACTTGGCTCTGCCTCCCGAGTGCTGGGATTAAAGGCGTGTACCACCACCGCCCAGTTATCCAGGGATCGTATATCTCTCAACCACACTGTTTCTCTTTTGACCTCTTGGATTCAAAGTTCATGTTTTAAGTCTTCCCAAAAGAAAGCAGAGCAGTAGATGGTCCTGAACACATGACAGGCAATTATGGTGATATTTTATCTGTGTACCCCAATAAAGTTTATCTGAGGATTAGAGGAAAAAGCCAACCACTATAGTACACATAGAGGTCAGGCAGTGGTAGCACCCGCCTTTAATCCTATCACTCGGAAGGCAGAGATCCATCTGGATCGCTGTGATTTCAAGGCCACACTGGGAACAGAGCCAGGCGTGGTGGTACATACTTTTAATCCCAGCACTAACCATAAAGGTCTGGAGGTCTGTTCAGACAGACAGGAAGTGACAGAGCTGGGCAGGAAGAGGAAGAAAGGTAGCTGGGCGGAGAGAGGAAATGAGATGGCAGAACAGTAGGGCATATAGGCATGGGTAGAGAGAAAGTAGGTCTCTTTGGCGGAGGATCTCCAAGTGGTGAGAATGTGGCTGGCTACTTTCTGCTTTTCTGATCTCTCAGTTTTAACCCCAATATCTTGCTCCAGGATTTTTATTAATAAGAGTCCTATAGGCAATCAATTAACACCCACTGAATTTACAAGTAAATTCACAGAAGAGAGTGGGATAAAATCCTTTTCAGAATATGTGACCATCAATCTCAAAGCACTGTGCTTTCCCCAAAGCTCTGAAAGCCATGACTCATATAAAGTAAGTTTTTTCAGGGGACAATGAGGATCATAATCTCCAGCTAATAAACATTTTCAATATCACAAGACTATCTTGCGAATGAAAGGAAATCCTTCCAGGGTCTCCAGGTGGGTTAAAGGAATGGCTTCCCATGTTGCTGCCACAAAAATCTTCAGAACTGGAGGTTTTGAAAAGCGTGTGAAGCCATCTAGGGTCACAGTGTTAGGAAGGGCTGGCTGCATCTTAGCCAAGGGATGGGGTGTAAACAGTTGTTCTGAGTCCCTCTGAACATTTGAGGGTGAGAGAAGCGAGGACTAACTTCTTCTTCTTGTTTGTATGTAGACATCCATGCAGAGTTGCACAAAAGGGGACGTTTTAGGAAGGGGGCAGTGCTGTGGTTTGGAGGTCATTTATCCCCACAGGGTGCATGCATTGGAAGTTTGGTCCTCAATGGGATGGGGGTGAGAGCCTGAAGATGTGCATCCAATGGGGAGCAGCAAGACTGGCCTCTCTCTACTCTGGATTCTTAATTGCGATGCTTGCAATGTGACCTTTCACCTCTCCTCGCCTTCCCTCATCCTCATCCTCATCCTCCATGCCTGCTCTTTGTCTCTCTATCCTTTACCGTAATCTCTCTCTCTACTTCTTGGCTCCTATAGTGATGCTGTCTCCCACAATTTCCTCACCAGAGTCCCTTCCCATCAACCACCAGAACTCTGACTGAAGGAAACCATTTTTTCTTTATTCTCGTACAGCAATGATTACCTAACTAACTGAGATATGTTCTTAGCCCAAAGCAAATGGGATTGGGAATGAATGCAAACAAAGGGCGGGGACTCTGATTTATTTCAAGGAACTTTTAGCTAAGACTTTTTTTTTTTTTTTTTAGCATGTCCATATTTCTGATTTGCAAGTAGGGGAGAGAGCAAATATATATTTTGTCTCCTTTTGATTCAGAGTTGAGTGAAGGAGAGGTTGGTCTGAGGCCATGTGTGGTCAGGAGGGAACATTAATGTCAATGATGGCAAAAGAGAGCTCTTGTGGACTTAAACAGTCTTGGTCTAGGCCTGTGGGGTTGCATGGGGAATTTGTACTTAAATGAAAACAATCTCTCATGTCCTAAGGGACTAGAACAGACTCTAAGGTTAAGGAAGACTGCATTTAACTTCCCACCTGCCACTTCCTTGATTTTTCATAAGCCTTAGTTTAGCATAAAAACAATATACACATCAAAAGGATATTGAATTGATGATTTGAGATAATGCACACAGAAGTACTTAGCTCAGTACTCAGTGGATATGAGTAGGAAACTCTCAATGAGTGCTGGCCACCACTGCTCTGTTCTCTGTATAAATTATTCATATTGCTATTCTGTCAACATATTGTTGTAAAGTGCTATGAAGTTTCAGACACATGTGGTGATTAACACCTAAGTTAATGGTGGTTGGCTCCCCAAAATATTCCCCCCCACCCCCCGAGTAGAAAAAGCCAGACTGTGTTGCAGGTGAGAGAACAGGGACGTGGGACCATGAAGGCTGTTCTGTCTCTAGCACTACCTAGCTCACCCTGCAGGAACCCAAAAGGCAAAACACTCCAGAGGAAGAGTCAGGTGCCAGGCTGTCCATGAGAGAAGGCAAGAATATGCTTGGCCTGTGTGGTCAAGTTCATTCATTTACTTGTTGGGGAGGGCACACATGGACTTTACAGCCTTACGGGTCGTGATCTACAGGTTGCAAAGCACTTCTGGAGGAGGCTGGCATGCCCAGGACCAGGCGAAGGGCCCAGAACTTGTTGTTTCAGAATAAGCTCAAGACTTGCAGGCGTCATTGTTTGACTGTTTTTACAGGGATGTTTGTGCACATGGAAAAGTGGTGATAAGGGTAAAATAACCTCACATGCGTGAGGCCTTAAGTTCTTCCCTTAGAACCGACTGCTCCCCAAAACATGGAAAATCAGATCAAAGGAGATGTCTGTCCTGTCACTTCCTACTCGATGCTCCATGCCACACTTGTTCCTAAGCTACTGGCCAACACACCAACCTTGTGTTAAAATAAATATTAGAGGAAGTTAAAACAGTCCAGACTTGCTCACTTTCTTGTAGATTCAGACTGAGCAACTTTGCAAATGGCTATAGAATTGTGTCTCTCACGACTTTCTCCTTAGGCGACAGTTGCTCTAGAGCTACCACAGTGGGTGGTCTCTTGGGACTTCAGTCATGAAGTTCTACGGAGGGAAGTAGGCATGTCCTTTATGGGCCCATGAGGAGCCCTACAGCAGAGGACAGAGTGCCTGGCCTGGACAGTGTAGAAGGGAACAGGATGAGACTGGAGGGAGGAGGCTGGTCTGTGGGTGTGTAATGAAGGTTCCCCTGACTGGCATGTCATGCTACTCTCTCTACTGCTCTTCTGTCCCTTGCACCCGAATGGTCTTCAGTGAGCGCTCATCACTCATCAACTGTGCACCCCTGGGGAGACTGAAGTCACTTACTCACCCTTGCTTTCCCAGCTTACCGAGTTTAACACAGAGATTGCCTACTTGGGTGGGTTGTGTCAAGTCTGATGACGTTTGACCATTCTTGACCTTCAATATCAGCTTCATGACTACCCTGAATGCCATAGGTATGCAATGAATGCTCATAAAGGAATAAACACATGCAGGGTTATAGGTGCTTTAACATAACAACCGCCAGACTAGTAAATCCTGACTGTTCAACCATGATACAAGGGGCCATGATGCCTCTGCTTCACAGAAGAAGAAATTGAGATAATGTAAGGACAGTGCTCAGCACAGTACTGGTTGGTTACTGATCACTCAGTAACAACTGAGTATCGATAGAGTAATGATTGGGTAACAATGATGCTATGACTACCTAAAGTCAGGCAGTACCCCACCACCACCACCAGGGCTTGAACCCAGACTGGCTTGGCTCCTATTAGCCTGCCTTGCTAAGCAGTATCTGTCCTAGAAAAGCAGTAACCAGAGCCCTCTGTATGGAGACCACTGTCAACAGGGTAATACATGAGCATGTTCATGTCAACACAGACTTGGCAAGTCCCACACAATGGATAACTTCACTGGTGAGACACAAGATTTGAGAGCCACTCTTAAATGTTTCAGGGAGAGGGTGTGTAGACGCATCCCACAGCTGCCTGTCATGCTTTGTTAAGTAGAGGGTAAATGAAAGCAAGCACTGTGAGGCAGGGGCATGGCTCCCACTTACCTCTTTGCTCTGTCCTTCTCATCTTCATCCATGAGATTTTCTATGCAGTTTTGCCTGCAAAACAAAACAGAAAAAAAAAATCTGATGGTTGCAATCTGTTTCTAGATCTTTCTTACAGGTCTGTATGGTTGTCACACTATTTTGGTCTTACCTAATAGACATGCCTCAACTCAGTGATTCTTGAACTTACTGGCCACAGCAGCCCCCCTCCCCCCATGTGCTCAAAACTTACTGAGGATTCCAAAGTGTTCTTGTTCATGTGAGTTCGAACGCTTATGTTTCGATACAAGCATCTGTGGCATTGAGTATGTCTAACCTTGTGACAGGGCAGTACACTGTTGTTATCCGGACAGTTGTTGTCTGCTTGGGAACCGCACAATCAAAATGAAATGGCAGTGAACCCTTCTGATGGGGCTGGGGAGGTGGCTTGTGGGTAAAGTGTTTATCATGAAGCATGAAGACCTGAGTTTGGATTTCTAGCACTCATGTGAGAGCTGAACATGGTAGAGAGAGAGTGTGTGTGTGTGTGTGTGTGTGTGTGTGTGTGTGTGTAACCCCAACACCGGGGAGCACAAACAGGTGCTAGGACTCACTGGACCACTACTCTAGCCCAAACAGTGAGCTCCAGGTTCAATGATGGACCTTATCTCAAAAAGAAAAAAAAAAAAGAGGTGGATAACAATAGAGCAAAGATATCACAACCTCTGGCCTCCATATGTGCCCAATAGGCAATGCACCCACCCACGTACGTGCACACACATAACACAAACACATACACACACATCTCATAGTATTTCAGGTATATCTATGATTTTTGTATTGAATCACAATGACAGATACTTGTAGGTTGAAAGTTGGACATATCTGGTGCTATTAGAGTGATAAGTCATTAGATGCTTAAGTAGCTTCTAGAAAAATCCATTGTAACCCCCAGGGAGAGAGTCTTTTTTTTTAAAGCAAACAATCACTGTTTTTTTTTTTTTCAAAAATGGATCTAGGTGTCTATTGGTCACATGTTGAGAACTGTCCTCAAGACCCCTCTCAATGAAGCGATGTCTCTACCTCAGACTGACCCCAGTAAGCTCCTCCTGGAAGACGCCTGTGGTAGCTCAGGGACACTGCCCTTGACTTTGTCCATTCAAAGACACAAACCCTCTAACACGTGACCAGGAAGACTCAGTCTCAAAGAAGGGTGACCCATAGTCCTTCCTTAAAGCTCATGGATGTGAAAGACTATACAATAATCCAGGAATGTTCTCGTATCCCCAAGTCTCTAGGGCCTAGCTCACCCCTTGGAGCCTCTACTCTGGGCCACGGGCTCATAGTCTCTCAGGTCCCAAAGATGGCAGTTTCCCTTTCTACCCTGTGTGGCCCTGGGTTTTCCTTCCAGAGCAGAACACATCCTTGATTCCTTCTTCTATCATACACTACCTTGCCTGCCTGGGGTGCTCCCCTAAAAGCCAGTAATCAAGGAGAATCAGTCTCAGAGTGCCCATGAGGTCAGAGCCCGCTGGGGGACTAGAAGCAGACAGTGGCAGTGTCTGAGAGGGCTAAGGGGCTGAGCTAGGGTGGGGTCAGTGGGGACAATGAATCAGCCTCACCCTCATGTTTTGCTCTTCCCCAGACATCTGAACTCCACACTTGGCAAATGCACCAGCCACTATTCTGCATCTTTGAAGTTTTAGATGAAAGCATTACTGAGGCAGTTTCCTCTTGTGATCTTGGTTGCTTACATGCACAAGCACAAGCACATACCTGAACCAGAGCAAAGGCAAGAAATCCTGCAGCCATGCCTGCTTATCTACACGGCCCTTTTGGTGAGCGGCAGGTGGATTTAGGGGTAGACTCATAAGGGACCCCACTTAACAGCTGAGGTTTACATCACATTGAGGTTCACACCTGCACAGGCATGCATTCAATACTTTCCAGATGGAATCTGCTCAAAGTTTTGGATGAGAATGCATCAGGGGCATTCAGGGATGACCTGTCTGGGTCCTGTGCTGCTAAGGGCAGTGACAGTGGGAAATGTCCACGGGAGGAGTGAGGGTCCACTAAGTGGTGACTACAAATTCCCTGGGCAGAGCACACTCACAGGAGGGATGGCACGCCTCGGGTACTAGATCTTACAAGATCCTGACTGCGTGAGTGGGATGGATGCATCATCAACCAAACATCCAAAGGTGACTAATGGCGACTATTTATCTGTATTCAGAGCTATTTGAATCCACAAAGCCTGGGGGACCTGCGCTCATGTCCTCTTCTTCCTCTCCCTCCCGTGTCTCTGCCACCATTCCTCCCCCTGACTGAGCCTGGGAAGCCAAGATGCTCCCCTTGTCAAGCAAGAATCCAAGCTCCCCAGCAACAACACTTGCCCAGGAATTCCAGAGGGCATCCTTGTCCCCACTGCTCGTCACCTCTGTCATCTCCCATGTCTTCCCCATGTATTACTTTCTTACTATAAAAGCTGGTGAAATATGCACAATGAACTACTCGGCATGGTAACTACTCGGGAGTATGAGTTTCAGTGGTATCACGTCAATCCACCCTACTGTGCAACCACCCCCACCATCCATCTGCAGAACTCTAATCCTCCTCAAAGCTCAGACTTGACATCCCCATCCCCCACTGTCTCCAGCCCTAGCAACTATCACTCTATCTTCTGTCCCCATGGATTTAGATACTAACATGTTAAGGTATTGTCCTTTGCAGATGGCTTCTTTTGCTTAGCATTAATGCCTGTGAGGTTTTTCTATGCTTTAGCCTGTGTTAGCGTTTCCTTCCTTTTAAAGGCTGAATAATGTCTCACCGTAAGCTATAGGACATCTTGTTTATCCACTCATCTGTCAATGCACACTTGGGTTTCATTAAAGGACTAACAGGAATTCAGGAAGAAGAAGAAGAAGAAGAAGACCACCACCTTAGAAATCTCCATTAAAGAAATAATGGAGGAATATAATTGCCTTACGCAACTACATAGAGTTTCCAACAAGGAAACTTTTGAGCAGCAGTTTTCTCATGACCATAGAAAGACAGCAAAGAGAAATTAGTTGTGAGAAGAAGCTTTCCATCTGGAAGGAGAGACAATTCTGTTTGCAGCTGGAGAAACACCCATTGGTGGGATTAACCACCAGAGTAAAGCGTGAAGGGAACAGAGTTCTTCACTTCAAACAACCAGTCATAAGGCTTGGGAAGCAAGGATCCCACAGACGACAGATGGTGTAGTGCAGATACTTGAAGGAGGGCTCACATACAAAGGGACTATTTGCAAAGGTGTGTGGGCAATGGATAACCAAAGTAAGATGATAACCACCAGGGTTGGCAACAGTAGAGGTAAGGAGTAAGAGGAAAAAGGTTTCCCACACCTGGAACTAACAGACACCAGGGGAAGCAGCCTTTGATAAACCAAGAGACAAACCAAGAAGGGATCCAAGAAGCAACTACCCTTACCTCGTTCTCCCCGTCTCTCCAAGAGAACCTACAAGAAGGGAGGTTACTGTATACAGCTAAGCAAAGAGGCAGGTTTAGCTATGTTTGGTAGGAATGCTCTCTGTAGAGGAACAGCCTTGGAAACATCTGGAGAAAGCTACGCTGGACATTTTCTGCACACACTGTCAACACTCATACTCAGACCAGGAGGGGAGGCTTTGCCATTTCTCTTGGGGGCCTTGACAAGACCATGCTTGTGCCAACCATTAAGTTTACAAAGCCAGGTCCACAATTGGCATAAAAACAGCTGGCAAGGCTTGAGCATAGTGTGGCTTCACACTTCTTGGACCACAGTTATGAGGCATGAAGGAGAGATGGAGACAGAGACAGGGACAGGGATGGGGGTGGGTAGGGAATATCCTGGGTTGACCCCCTATCTGAATCTCCTGCAATTGCTAACATCACTCTCCAAGAGCATGGAGAATCCGGGGTAACACCATTTATGTAATATATTTAAAGGTACAATTATATCCTCAAGACTAAAATTAAAGAAAGAACTGCTATGTATGCAGGAATTACCTGCTAGAGAGAAACCCTCTGGGAAAGAATTGATAGCCCATGCCCAAGGATTCCTTTACCACTTCTCAGCCACAGCCAAGTTTTGGAAAGCAAAAGCTCCTATCTCCATCCAGTTCCATGGTGGGAGTTGGGAGGAAGCTGATCACAGCCAGCCTCTGTGTAGGGGTGAGGAAGGTACCTCCTAGCAGGCTGCATGACCTGCCCACAGATGCAAACTCGGAGGACAGAGTCCTGTCCCGCACCGGACACAGACACTTTCCTCTATCCACTGTTGCTCAGGGTGGCCGGATTTCTACCTTCTGTCAGACTGATTTAAATGTAAATTTCCACTGTTACCCATTTGCTCCATGACATCAATAAGCCCCTGAAATGTCAGTCTGTTTCTCCTATTCTAGGAGGCTGCACACACCAGGCAGGAGATGTACCTGCACAGCCAGGGACCCGGCCTGATGCCCAGCACACAGGTCATCTCACATCTGCCTTGCCCCACCGTTCTGCCCTTCACCCATCTTCTGATGGGTGATGTCATTCTGTATGCTGTGAAAATGTGTTGCTCTGATTGGTTGATAAATAAAGCTGTTTGGCCAATGGTGAGGTAGAATAAGGTTAGGCGGGACATCCTAAAGAGAGAGAAGGAAGGAAGAAGACAGAGCAGGGGAGCCACTGCTAGCTGCTGCCAAGAGAAGCAAGATGTAAAGTACTGGTAAGCTACCAGCCATGTGGCAAAGTATAGATTTATAGAAATGGGTTAATTTAAGATGTAAGATCTAGCTAGCAAGAAACTTGAGCAAGTAGGTCATACAGTTCATAATTAATATAAGCCTCTGTATGTTTCATTTGAGTCTGAGCGGCTGCGGGACCATGGGGCCATGGGAGCCATGCAGGACTAGGAAAACTTTCAGCTACATCTGTCATTATGTCTGTTAAGGCCAGTGATGCCAGCATCCCATTTTGTTTGCCTTGAATCCTCTTTTTGAGTGTAATGTACTTTAGTCTTTATTTTTAAAACTCGGTATTATGGAGTACAGTATGATGTGTCAATACACCACCACACTGAACAATGATCAAATGGAGTAATTGGTATCCTCACCATCCCAGACAATTGGCATCTTTCTCTTGTTAGTGCTGGGGATTGAACCCAGGAACTTGCACATGCTAGGCTAGCACTTAACCACTGAGCCACAGCTCCATTTATCATTGCCTTGCTGTAGGGACATTCAGAAACCTCTCTGCTAGTTATTTTGGGACTTCCAGTATGTGACTGTTGATCACATCTCTCCACTGCACAGAACGACACTGGAGCTTATTCCTGCCTTCTATCACCTGTAACTCCATGCCCAGTGATCAGCTTTTCTACCCTCCCCTCCCAAGGTCTGTCTCCCCACAGCACTGACAATTTTCAAAAGACTTCTGGTCACACTCAGTACCCTTCTGGCCCTGTGTGGTTAGCTAGTTCTGCTTCCTGGGCCCAGTACAAGTTCCTTAGCCCATCTCACTCTGTTCAATGCGCCAACAGCCCAAGTGATCCTGGAGCTGTGGGGGTAGCTACGGCTGGGGCATCTGCATCTGTGTACCACTTGGATATAGAGCACTCCTCCCCAAACACCATCTTTCCTTTCTCTGTTCAGTGGCTCTTCTATGAGACATTAAGTCTGTGTGACTCCAGGGCTTCTATTTGTTTCACCCCGTGGTGACCCTCTCATGTGCAGAGACTGACCTTCAAGGGATATCCATCTATGTTGTTACTAATGACAGAATTTCATCCTTTTTCATTTCATGGATAATATTGTATTCCATCGCTTCATCCACTGTTGGACTTCTGAGTCGATCCCAGTCATTGCCTGATGTGAATGCCACTGCCATAAATATCCGAGTGGAGATACAACTTCAAGACACTGACATTGTTTCCCTTGGATATGGGCCCAGTAGTGAGGAAGGTTGCTCGATGCCAGGATACTTCCAGTTTTAATTTTTTCAAGGAAGATCCATACTCTTTTCTCTTTCTTTCTTTCTTTTTTTCTTTTTCGAGACAGGGTTTCTCTGTGTTGTTTTGGTGCCTGTCCTGGATCTCGCTCTGTAGACCAGGCTGGCCTCGAACTCACAGAGATCTGCCTGGCTCTGCCTCCCAAGTGCTGGGATTAAAGGCGTGCGCCACCACCACCACCACCACCACCACCACCACCACCACCACCACCACCACCACCACCACCAGGCTCATACTGTTTTCTGTGACGGTCAAAGCTTTCTTTCCCTCACATCTTCATCACCACTTGCCATCTTCTGGTTTCTGAGCACAGTAAGACCTGGATTAAAGGGCTATCTTGTCCTCTCAGAGTATGTTTCTCTAATGATCAGTGATGTGGAACATTCTTCCATATGCCCGTCAACCAGCTATTTGTCCTCTTTTGAGGACTGGGAAGGACATGATTTTAAGTGACATAAGCCAGACTCAGATAAGAAGCATCCGAGCTCAGTCATGTGTGGGATCTAAAACGGTTAATAGCGCAGCAGAAAGTGGCAGTTTCGGTCCCACATCTGAAGGAAAGGCAGAGTGTGGCTGCATCAGCCTTCCCAGCTAGAACCCCGGCTCTGCCCCTGTTCATGTGATCTCACGCATGTGTGAAGGCCAGCCCTAGTTCTCCATCTGTGAAGTGGGGACGACAGCAGGGCCTCCATTTCTGTACTTAGTAGGTGAGATGAGCAAATCCACAAGAGACCCCAGCATAGTCCCCCGCACAAGCAAGTCATGAAAAACGGTAGCCACCGTAACTCCCAGTATCAGTAATGACACCTAGTCAAAGGGTTAGCAGTGGGGAGTGGTAATGAAGGGGGCAAGGTGTCTTTGGGAGAAGGAGTATTGCTTTTACCTACCAGTGTCAAAGTGTGAGTGTGTGTGTGTGTGTGTGTACATGCATGCACTGTTGGTAATGTACACACATACACACACACACACACATGCTGAATGGAGGAGAGGTTAGGGGGCAAGGTGTCTTTGGGAGAAGGAGTATTGCTTTTACACATGCATGCACTGTTGGTAATGTACACACACACACACACACACACACACACACACACACACACACACACACGGAATGGAGGAGAGGTTCTGTTGATGATCATAGGGACACACCACAGGCCATTATGAGGTTGGGAAGGACTGAGCAAATGGAACGGAAGACATAGAATGCAATAAACATGGGCAGAAATGACTGAAGATGTCTTATACAGCAGGGCTCCAAATAACATTCATATGACCCAGGTGAAACTTCCGCCCTGAGGACTCAGGAACATTCTTTCTCACAGCCACATATTTATTACCCAGTTGATTGGCACTTTGGCTCCGAATCAATGGGAACTGGTAAATGAGAGTGTGGCTATTTTCTGGTGCTACATATATAAGCCTTTGGGGCTCATAGGGAGTCAGCAGTGAGGCAGACAGGTGACAGGGTGTGCCTGGGGGCTAGCCGCTGACAGCTGGGTCTACAGAAGAGACCAAATTCAAATACATGGAAATGAGGCAAGACATGAGGAAAATTAATGAGACATAGAGCTTTCGAATCAGGTAGCTAGTTAGATATAATCAGGTGAATCAGGTAGCTAGTTAGATATAACCAGGCGAATTAGGTAGCTAGTTAGATATAACCAGGCGAATTAGGTAGCTAGTTAGATATCACCAGGTGAATCAGGCAGCTAGTTAGATATAACCAGGCGAATTAGGTAGCTAGTTAGATATAAACAGGAATTGAAACACTCTGATTGATTACTGATCAAAAGAATGATATCTCAAAGTATCTCAGGCCCTAGGTGAAGTCCCGAGAGTCTGAACTGCTCAGACGGTCATTAGATTACTATTTAACCAGTGGTTTTCTAGTAAAGAACAGACAGCAGACACCATTGCCCTCTCTTAAGAGTTAATCCAAATTGGCCTGTCAATCACCCAGTAAAGTTTTCTTGTTCTAGATTCTTGAGGCTCAGCATTAAGTCTGACTGAAATGTAAACTCTGGCCACCCTCTATGCTGCTCCTTTAGAGTCTTTTCCTCACTGGCCACTTCACACTCTCACGGTGAGCGTGCTGCTCTGCAGTGGGTAACAGACCCCACTACAGCTCCACACCATCCCTGTGCATCTCCTCCGACTTCCTGCAATCGAGATCACAAGGACCAACAGCCAGGGGAAATGGAGCAAGACCTCAGGAGTAGATGAAGCCTCCCACCTTCTGAGAGTCAAGAATTCTAGCTGCGTGAACAGAATCTTCTGTAAAGATTGCCCACACAAAGACAACAGTCCTTCTTCTAATAGAGTATTTTCAGATAAAGATATTAAAATAGCAATGAGCCAGGCTTGTGGCTGAAACATGTATGACCTTTGGGCTTAACCTACTCCTCCCAGCTATAAACCTGCAATTTCCTGAGAATCATACTAACAAGGTTATGAACTTTGTTTATAGTCAAAACACATCTTATTCCCTTGTGACCTAGAATAGGAAGGACTCCTTCAACCTTTGTGACCAAGGTTTTTCCTTATCAGCCTGTAATTCTGTCCAAGTCATAGGCCTATGATTTCATTGACTAAAACAAAAGAAAAAAAGAGGTTCCTTAGAAATCTATTGAAACAAACCCCTGAAATAGTATTATTTTTATTTTATTTTATTTTACTAAAGCTGGGGTTGGGAGCTGGTAAACAGTTTAGAAGCAGACCCTATAGTCTTTGAGTGACTGCTCAACTTTCCCTGCCATGTAAAACCAGGCATTGACCACACAGGCATTAAAGTGTGTGGCTGTGTTCCAACACAACTTTATCTACTAAAACAGGCTGAGGGCCAAGCAGTATGTGCCCATGTTAAATTATCACTAGAGTCATTTTGAACTTCCTCTACTATCTTTATAGGCCCAGTGGATCACTCTGTATCATCGTGAATCTTCCCTGAAATGACTTCCACAAGTCTATTGTGCTGCAAGACCAATGCTTTCACAAAATCAAACCATGATGTTTTCAAAATGGCTCAGAAGTGGTTTGAACTGCAAGTCCCAAGCTAGTTGGAAAATCTCATTTCTCCCCTCTAGCATACCAACAAAACCTGGTGAATTTAGTTCATTAAAAGGAAGAGAGAAAATAACAACAACAACAATAACAAAACCCCCAAACACTGGAAACAAAAACCAGTCGAAATCAAAACAGGCCAAACATGCATCTCCCCACTTGGCTGGGTTTATGGCTCTGAACAGAGAATCTGCCTTCTGTCCTGCCTGGCAGCCCCGATGAGGGGCCTCATGTCTTCAGCAAGCATCTGTACCTTATACATGGGAGGTTGACAGTAATTTTTTCTCATTATATTTACATTGTAAAAAGGCTTTGAGGGACAGGTGCTAATGAACTGTAGAGGTACCCCTTTGTTATTTGGGGAGACTAGGAAGTTACTTCCGCATTGTGATTCTTCCTCTCCAGGGAATGATTCATTCACTGGGAGGAAAATGTAGTTTTTTTTATAAAGGAAATGGGCAGTAAAAACCAGAGAGGCAGCAGCTGCCCTCACAATCCCAACTTCCCTTCAATTAAGGAATTCTCATGTTCAGGCATATTTCCTGAGTGGGGAAGAGCCAGGCTGGCAGATTTGATCTCAACTCTGGTCCAGTCCAGCACTGGCCACAAGAAGCCACATCTCAAGAGCACTTCCTGTGGCTTCACGGAGTGAGACTCCAGGGTGAGCCCATGACCAGACGCTTGCTTTACAGAGCTCCCATGACCACCAGCAACTCGCCCGCAAACGTCTACAAGGCCAAGGCTGTGGCTTTATCTGCCTCTTGCGACTCTGGTTCTTTCATAGCCGCCATTTTTCCAAGGACCTGGTGATTCATTGTTCAGGGAAAAGATGACATAGGCCATGAAGGAATGAACGGAGAAAGTTAGAAAATCTATTATTAAGTCAACTTACAATGACATCTTCGGTCAGCAAGGAGTTTCCAACCTAGAAATGGTCGTTGTATCAGGGTGGAAGGACCATTGTGACAGTCCATGCGGCTCTTGTAACCTTTGACAGCGAAGTCTCCATCCCTGAAGATTCCCTCTAGGGGGCCCCTTTGAAGACTTCGAGCCACACTGTGGTCGTCCTGAGTCAAGTAGGGAATCTGATGAGTGACAGTGTGTGGTCAGGGTGTGGACAATAGATGCCTAGTGAAATCAGTAAGTGGGGATGAGTCACGCCCGCAGCTGAGTCACGGCAGCCTTTGTTGGGAGTTGCTGCCAAAGACAAACCCAAATGGGCTACAAGTAGTGCTCGGGCCTGCTTCTCTCTCCAGGTAACTTGTGCTCCAAAAGATCCTTGGAGTCTGGGAAAACTTCATCCTAACTGTGCTCCAGGCTTCAAAGAGAGCAAAGGAAAAACAAGATACCCTTGGGAACCAGAAGTTAAGCTAGTTTGGATGCCAGGCTATGGGGGTTTGGGCTTAACATCAGAGTTTCCAATCACATTTCACCAAAACGTGGGATGTTGCACATGAACTACTGGCTGAGGGAGGCAGCAGAGTTAGTTTGGGAGTGAGCTGGATGTAGGTTAGAAAGGCCTTCACCCTCTTCCCTTCTGGTTGTGCCGTGGCTTGGCTGCATCCTGAGAATGATGATTTCATCAGTAACGGACATGGCTAAGACTTCTCTTCCACAGCCAAGAGGAGGAGCCATTGGGGTCCTCTCCTCTTCTACTGGACAGTGGCTGGAAACAGGCTGGGACCATTGGAACCACAAGCTTCCCAGTCCAAGCCTATCTAATGCCATACACCATGGAGGATGATGAGTCAGTACTTAGCATTATTTCTCCCCTCCTCCCGACATCATCACTTCTTTGATTTAGAGTTTAAGAATGCCTTGTCTGCCTGCCGTGAACGGCCAGGGGGCTGCGGCCCACCCCCTCTGATAACACTGCTAAACCTGAGCTCAGCTATCTAGGTGGCTCCTGTAGGGAATGTCTGAGAGCGCCAGCAGCAAGGGGCTTTCTTTCTTCACGGTGTGAAACACTATTGTGCTTTATTCTACTTCCTTTTACAAGGTATCCATGAGGAGATTACACCTCCCTGTATTTCCTCAGTTGGCTCTAGCGCAGATCAGCTGGGAATAGAGGGGGCAGGCAGCGCCGTTTTGTTCAAAGGTCCTGGTCATGAGAAAACAGGGTGTGTAGGGAGCTCTCACTTTGCATGACTTAGCTACGACTTGCCTCTTGGTGTGCTCTTCTGAAGGTACTGCAGTTATACCCACAGTCCGCTCCAGATGTCCTCAAGGCCTCACTCCCGTTATCTAGGTCCTTCTTAGGCAGGCCTGCACGGTTTAGTGCAGTGGTGCATCTGGGGCTAGAAACCAACTAACCCTGACTTGCTTCTCTACTGACCACAGAACAACGCCATCTTTGCTATGCCCGCCTACAGCCAAGTGTGAAGTAGCTAGGCTCCTGTTAGCTCTGAGCCTGGCCTGGAACCAGCTACAGCCAGCCACTGGAGAGACCCAGCATGCCCTGTGAGGGTTTATAGCAGGGTGGAGGCTTTCCTGTTTTCCTCTTCCTCCTTCTTTCTACGCCCCTTCCTTCTCCTCCTCCTCCTCCTCCTCCTCCTCCTCCTCCTCCTCCTCCTCCTCCTCCTCCTCCTCCTCTTCTTCTTATCTCTCCCATCCCCAGTGTGAGTCTGTACAGGTGTGCTTGCCCATGCATATAGAGTGGAGGCAGGAGGTCAATGTCAATGTCAATGTGCGTGCACATTGGAGTATACCACAGCATGCACGTGGAGGTCGGGGGACCTTTGGGAGTTAGCACTCTCCTCCCACTATGGATCCTGGGGATTGAATTCAGACTGTAGGGCTTGGGTAAGCAAGTGTTTTACTTGCTGAACCGTCTCCTTGTCCTTCCACCTTACTGTGAGGCAGTGTCTCTCACTGAGCCTGGAGCTAACTGACTGGCTAGGCTGGCTGGCCAGCAAGCTCTGGGGCTCTATCTATCTCTGCATGCCCACTGTGCCCCGAGTGCCGGGGTTATAGTGGCACACCGTTGTACTTGTCGGTACAAGTCCTCACACTTGAGATGCATGCACTTTACACACGAATCCATCTCTGTAGCCTTGGCAGGCTTCAGAATCAGAAGTCTTGGGCCCAGGACACCCTTCTCAAGGCTCATGAATATATAGAAATATATGAGCTGGTGAGACCTGCCAT
>CABHPH010140099.1:0-34932 GCA_902168325.1 Peromyscus nudipes
AAACCCTGTCTCAAAAAACAAAAAAAAAAAAAAAAAAAAAAAAACCACAAGTTAACAGAATGGATGCAAAAACAGGATCCATCCTTCTTTAAATACAAGAAATATAACTCACCATCAAAGATAGATATTACTTCAGAGTAAAGGGTAGGAAAAATATTTTCAAAAAAAATTTATCCAACAAGCTGGTTTAGCTATTTTAATATTAACACAATAGACTTCAAGCCAAAATTAATCATAAGAGATGGGGAAAGACACTTTATACTACTAAAATGAAAAATTCACCAAGATGACATTTAAATTCTTAACAAAAACAAGGGCACCCACATTTGTAAAGGAAGCAGTACTAAATCTTAAATCACACATCTAACCTGACACACTGGTAGTGGGAGACTTCAACAGCCCACTCTCACCATTGGACAGATCATCCAGACAAAAACTAAACAGAAAAATACTGGTACTAATTATGAATCAAGTGGGTCTAACAGTTATCTACAGAACATTTCACCAAGCACAAAAGAATATACATTCTCCTCAGCACCTCATGGAACTTTCTCCAAAATTTGCTACATACTGGGACACAAAGCAAGTCTCAACAGAGAAAAAAAATTGAAATAAACCCTTGCATCCTATCAAACAACCATGGATTAAAGCTAGATTTCAACAACAACAGAAAACAAAACAAACCAGAAAACCTACAAACTCATGGAAACTGAACAACTCTACTGAGTAACAACTGGGTCAAGGAAGAAAGAAAGAAAGAAAGAAAGAAAGAAGTTAAAGACTTCCTAGACTTCAAAGAAAATGAATGCACAACATACCCAAACCTCTCGGCAATGAAATCAGTGCTCAGAGGAAAGCACATAGCACTAAGTGCCTTCATGAAGAATTTGGAGAGATCTCATATTAGCAACTTAACAGCACACCTGAATGCTCTAGAACAAAAAGAAACAGACACATCTAAGAGGAGTGGATGGCAGCAAATAGTCAACTGAGGGCTAAAATCAATAAAATAGAAACAAAGAGAACAATACAAAGAATCAATGAAACAAAGAGTTGGTTCGTCAAGAAAATCAACAAAATAGATTAAACCCTTATCCAAATTAACTAAAAGAGAGAGAATATCCAAATCAACAAAATCAGAAAAGAAAAGGGGGCATAACAACAAGCTCCAAGGAAATCCAGAGAATCATTTTGTCATACTTTAAAAACCTGTATTCCACAAAATTGGAAATCTAAAAGAAGTGGACAATTTTCTTGATAGATACAACTTATCAAAGTTAAATTAAGATCAGATAAACAATTTAAATAGCCCTTTAACCCCTATGGAAATAGAAGCTGTCATTAAAAGACTGGTTCTTTTACAACAATAACAATAACAAAAAAGCCCAGAGCAACATAGTTTTAACACAGAATTCTATTAGACTTTCAAAGAAGAGAGAATGCCAATACTCCTCAAATTATTCCACAAAATGGAAACATTTGCAAACTCATTTTATGAGACCACAGTCACCATGATACCTACACTACACAAAGATTCAAAATAGAAAAAAAGTTACAGACTAGTTTCCCTCACGAACATTGAGGAAAAAAATACTCAATAAAATACTGGCAAACCAAATTCAAGAACACATCAAAATCATTCATCCATCACAATCAAGTAGGCTTTGTTGCAGAGATACAGGGATGGTTCAACACTTGAAAATCTGTCATTTTAATCCACCATATAAATAAGCAGAAAGAAAAAACACATGATAATCTCATTAGATGCTGAAGAAGCCTTTGACAAAATCCAACACCCCTTCATAACAAAAGTCTTGGAAAGATCAAGGATACAATGGACATAATTAAACATAATAAAGGCAATTAACAGGAAGCCTGTAGCCAACGTCCAATTAAATGGAGAGAAAATCAAAGCAATTCCACTAAAATAAGGAACCAGACAAGGTTGCCCACTCTTCCATAACTATTCTATATTGTACTTAAGTTCTAGCTAAAGCAATGTGACAACTAAAGGAGATCAAGAAGATACAAATTGGAAAGAACTCAAAGTATCCTGACTCATAGATGGTAGGATAGTATATACAAAGGACCCCAAAAGTTCTACAAGGGAACTCCTAGAGCTGATAATCACCTTCAGTTAAGTGGCAGGATACAAAATTAACTTTAAAAAAAAATCAATAGCCATCCTATACACAAATGACAAACGGGCTGAGGAAGCAAAATGACAAGGTAGAACTGAGAAAAGGTACCAAGCTACATGGCTAAACATAGACAAGAATTATGGGTTAAATTCAGTGTAAGAGCTAATCAGTAATAATCCTGAGCTAATGGCCAAACAGCTGTAATTAATATAAGCCTCTGTGTGCTTACTTGGGGGATGTGAGTGGGAGAGATTTGTCCCAACTGCAGGCCAGCCGGGACATAGGAAAACTTCCAACTACAGTAACTCTAACCAAGCAAGTGAAAGACTTGTACAACAAAAACTTTAAGGCTTTGAAGAAAGAAATTGGAGAAGATATCAGAAGATGGAAAGATCTCCCATGCTCATGGATTGGTGGGATTAACATAGTAAAAATAGCCATCTTACCAAGAGCAATCTACAGATTCAATGCAATGCCATCAAAATTACAATACAATTCTTCACAGAAATTGAAAGGTGTGCATTCAACTTCATATGGAAAAAAAAAACAAAAAACCTAGGATAGCTAAGACAATCAATCATTTACAAAAACAGAACTCCAGGAGGTTTCACAATCCCTGATTTGAAGCTGTACTACAGAGCTATAGAAACAAAAGTCAGATGGTATTTGCAGAAAAACAGATTGATTAATGGAATTGAACTGAAGACTCAGGAATAAATCCACATATCTATGGACACCTAATTTTTGATGAAGAAGCCAGAAATATAAAATGGAAAAAGAATGCATCTTCAACAAATGGTGCTGGTCTAACTAGATGTCAGCATGTAGAAGAATGCAAGTAGATCCATATCTATCACCCTGTACAAAACTCAACTCCAAGTGGAACAATGTCCTTAAAATAAAATAGATACACTGAACATGATAGAAATGGAAGTGGGAATAATCTTGTACACATTGACACAGGAGAAAATTTCCTGAACAGAACACCAGTAGTACTGACATTAAGACTGACAATTTTCATGAAACTGAAAATCTTCTGTAAGGCAAAAGACACTGACAATAGGACAAAACAGCAGCCTAAACAATGGAAAAATATTTTCACCAACCCCACATCTAAAGAATTCAAGAATCTAGGCATTAATGAACCAAATAATCCAATTGAAAAGTGGAGTACAGTTATAAACAGAGAATTCTCAACAGAGGAGTCTCAAATGGCCAAGAAACTCTTAAAGCAATGTTCAACATCTTTAGCCATCAGGGAAATGCAAATCAAAACAACTTTGATATTCCATCTTACACCTGTCAGAATGGTGAAGATAAAAACACAAGTGACAGCTCATGCTGATGAATATATGGAGCAAAGGTAACACTCTTTCATTGCTGGTTGGAGTGCAAACTTGTACAGTCACTTTGGATATCAATACAGCAGTTTCTCAGAAAATTGGAAAATGATCTACCTCAAGACTCAGTTATAGCACTCCTGGGCATATAAACTCCATCTCACTGCAAGGACACTGGTTCAACTATGTTCATAGCAGCTTTATTCATTAGAGTCAAAAACTGGAAACAACCTAGATGTCCCTCAACCAAAGAATGAATAAAGAAAATGTGGTACATTTAAACAATGAAGTATTATCATACCACAAGAACACTTGTTCAACTATGTTCATAGCAGCATTATTTGAAATAACCAGAACCTGGAAACAACCTAGATGTCCCTCAACAGAAGAATGGATAAAGAAAATTGGTACATTTACACAATGAAATATTACTCAGCTGTTAAAAAAAACAATAAAATCATGACATTTGCAGGCCAGTGGATGGAACTAGAAAAAACTCATCCCAGGTGAGGTAACCCAGACCGAGAAAAGACAAATGTAGCATGCACTTATAAGTGGATGTTATCTATAAAGTAAAGGCCAATCTTACTACAACCCACAGACCCAGAGAGGGTAAGTAACAAGGAGGGTTCAAGCAGGGAGTCATGGATCTCCTGGGAAGGGGAAATAGAATAGATTTTGCTGGTAGAATGGGGATAGGTGGGAATGGAAACAGGAGGGATCAGGTGTGGGTGTTGTGTACTGGAAGAGGTTACTGGAAAGGGGGTATTTCAGAGAGAAACCTAGCACAATGAAAACTCCCAGGAATCTACAATGGTGATCCTATTAAAGACTAGCAATAGGGGATACATAGTCTGAACTGGCTATCTCCGATAACTAGGCAGATCTTGCTATGGAGGGATTGGGACACCAATCCAGCTACATTACCTTCGACCTACAATTTGTCCTGCCTACAAGATGTGCTGAGGTACAGGTTGATGCAGAAATTGTGCAAGTTGACAGAAAATGATTGATCCAGCCTGAGATCCATGCCACTAGAGGAATCCCACCCTTTATACTACTGGAGTACAAGGATCCAGAGGCTCTATAGCCCAGAGACCTAACACAAAACCAAACACAATAGGAAAAATAGTCAATGAAATGACTCCTAATGATATTCTGCTATGCTTGTACACTGGAGCCTCATATAACAGTCATCAGAAAGACTTCATCCAGCAATTGATAGGAGCAGATGCAGAGACCCATAGCCAAGCATTAGGCGAAGTTCTAAGAATCCTGTGGAAGAGGGAAGAGGGAGGAGAAGAATTTTAGGACCCAAATATATCAAGGACACCACAAGAACATGGCCCACACAATCAACTCAATCAACTAACTAGGACTCATAGAGATTTACAGAGACTGAACCTACAATCAGGGAGCTTATATGGGTCTGACCTAGGTCCTCTGCATGTATGTTATGGTTGTGCAGCTTGGTGTTCTTGTGGGACACCTAACAGTAGGATCGGGGCTGTCACTGACTCTTTTGCTGGCTTTTAGGACCCTTTCCCTCCAACTGGGTTGTCTTATCCAGCCTTGATATGAAGGTTTGTACCTATTTTTAATGTAACTTGTTATGCCATGTTTGGTTGATAGCCTTGGGATGCCTACTTTTTCTGAAGAGAAATGGAGGAGGAATGAATCTGGAGGAGAGGGAAGGTGAGTTTGATGTTGAGAGGAGAGGACCGAGGAGAAACTGTAGTCATGATGTAACATATGACAGAAGAATTAAAAAAGAGAAAATAAAAAAAAAATCTCCATATATCAAGATTTTTCTGTGGGCCACATCAACTGATGGTTTCTCTAACAAAGAGACCTAAACAAATCTCTAAGAATTTGGAGATGCTGTAGAATATTATTTTAAGATGTGTTACATTTGTTTATGTTGTGGAATATTTGTTTAATGGTGCCAAGATGTGTTGTATTCTTTTATGTTGCATTTGTTTAACTCTGTGAAGCTGTGTTACTTTGCTTGTCTAAAATACCTAACTGGTCTAATAAAGAACTGAACGTCCAATAGCAAGGCAGGAGAAAGGATAGGCAGGGCTGGCAATCAGAGAGAATAAATAGGAGGAGAAATCTGGGAAGAAAAGATCAAGGAGTAAGAGAAGGAAGAGGACTCTAGGAGCCAGCCACACAGCTACACAGCAAGCCATGGAGTAAGAAGTAAAGAAAGGTAATATAGAAATAGAGAAACATAAAAGCCCAGAGGCAAAAGATAGATGGGATAATTTAAGAAAAGCTGGCTAGAAATAAACCAAGCTAAGGCCAGGCATTCCAGGCATGTATAAGTAATGAAACGTTTCTGTGTGTGGTTTATTTGGGGGCTGGGTGGCAGGCCCCCAAAGAGTAAAGAGCAAAGAATAAAAGAGTAAAAGTAAAAAACAACAACAACATGGAGACACAAAAGTAGAAACAACTTTGGCTAGGCTGTGGGACATACAATTCAAAATAGGAGGGAAACCTCCAAAATATGTTTGAAGATGGAAATTAGAATAAGGAGTGTATGCCAAAGTTTTATATGACACGAGGAAGTAAGAAATAAAGCATTGATTTTCATAGGGTATCCATAAAGCTAAGCTTAGAAATTTAAAGTTAGGTCCCTAGGCATTAGGAACTAGGGAAATTTTCATGGAGTGAGTAAAGATAAGGTTTGAAAAGCCCAATAAGATACAAGAAGAGAGAAAGGGAGCCTGGGATTCCTCTTCATCATGTCACTTCATTCACAACTTTTTCATAGTTGCGGACTCAGAAGCTGCTGAGATGGTGGCATGGGAGCTGTGCTTCAATATGCAGTGACCATGGACTTCCTCTCCTTGTCCTCTAGTCACACAGCATGTCTGAGAGCGCATGCAGTCAGACCTCTGACACTGCCACCTTGTCTGTGCCCTTGTGATCTGGATGAGGGGAAGACTCCAGCACCTGGGAAAGAAAGAACTGGAGGAGACCCAACCAATCATCTCAAAACCAGTGAGGGGAGGAAGAAGAAGCATTGTAATTAGGACACCGGGTATCTCTGTGGACACTAATTATTGCCTTGTTCGGGGAAGGATTGGGATAGTAGGTCTTTAACCCCAGACAGGAAAAGCTTGTTGTGGAGTCAGATGGGACTGGAGCTGAAAGTTCCTGTACAACTAAATTATAACCCTCATCACTTTGCTTTAATATAATATTTCTACCAATTCTTTGAGACCTCCGTAGGATGTGTCTTGATCAAATTACCTGCCATTACCTGCCCTAACTCCTCTCAGGTCCACCCTCCCCTCTCTCTCTACACCCAACTTTAGACTCTTTAAAAATGTTTTATAATCATTTATAGAGTCCAGTTTGTGCAGTCCATATACTCCTGTGTAAAACATGGTAGCCATACCAGAGGACACACTTTTGAAAAAAACTGACTCTCTCTGAACCCCAGAAGCCATCAGCTGTCACACAGAAACTTACAGTCACACAGAAACTTACAATACTTGTTTATCCTGCGTTTTGACAGATGTAGATGTCATTTCTTCAGTGACTCAAGTTTATCACTTGACAATGAACCTGAAGGAGACAGGGTTCACATGTATCCTCTCAGGCATGTCCACTGTTCTAATCATGGCACAGTTGCTTGAAGAAATCAGAGAAATCTTTTGTTGAATTCACTTTACTGTTGGTAAAATTAAAGGTCAGTGATTTAGTCAAGGTTGTATATGTTCAGAGTGTGAAACTAGACACATAGGCTTCTCAGACTTATCAGCGGGGAACGCCAGTTATATCTATGAGAAAAGGAGCCAGTTGTCATCAGAAGAGGAGACCTACCCTTCATTTTGCCAGCTGACTGGTCCTGTTGGCTTCCTCTGCTCTAGTGAGCACTTTAGATTTCAACAGGCCTTGTAACATTACATGCATAACAACCTGCCATATTTATGTCTTTTCTCCAGTCTCCAGACTTTTGACATGGCCATTAAAGAGATTCAGTGAGCTTAGGAGCTCTTTAAAAAATAAATAATTGAAAGCTAAATTATATTAAACTGGGCCAGTGCTGACCCCTTCACCCCCGTCCATTGCTATCTTCTTAAATGCATTCCTTCTTAAATCACACAGTAATTTGAAGATGCTGAAGTCTAAGTTTTTTGACTCGAATGCAGTCACTTCTGATGTATAATTCATTTTCGCTTTGTGACTGGTCCTGTGCATGCAATCGCTTTTCTGGCAGCTAAGTGCAAGATGAAATCAACAACTCCGTAAAGGGTGAGGAATCAGAGTGGACATCTTGGCGGAAGAAATATTAAGCATGTCACAATGTTTTGTACTCTGTCTGGTGAAATGGAGACAAACTCCCCCCCCCACCAACGACCCTCAAGTTAATGGGAGAGAATGGCATTTTATGGCTGGAAATTGTCAACGACTGATGTCATGCAGATGCTGCATTTAATTAATCTCCCCATCATCGGAGACAATGCCTTCTGGATGATTCCAGGCCTCTCCATCCTCTCATGAGCATCTTTTGAAGCAGCGTTGCTTTTTCAAAAGAGCTAGTTTTTTTTTCCCTACAGTTTCTCAGTCTTATACGCCCCAAAGGAACAGAATTTCTGGTGAAAACATGATCTTAGGATGAAGAAAAGCTAGACAGGAATTCCCCAGGGTGGTGGGGTTGTCAACATCAACAGGAACCTACAGGTTTGGAAAATTAGGTAAATCTAGATTGGTAACTGAACCTTAGGTG
Organism: Peromyscus nudipes; assembly: GCA_902168325.1. Classification (NCBI taxonomy): domain Eukaryota; kingdom Metazoa; phylum Chordata; class Mammalia; order Rodentia; family Cricetidae; genus Peromyscus; species Peromyscus nudipes. The sequence goes on from CABHPH010140099.1 coordinate 8,223, forward strand.
ACCTAATACCGTTCATATTCAGAGAAATGTCATTGCATTTGGGCCTTTAGAAAACCAGATTTTGCTGTCCTCCAAACAGCAATGAAAACAGAAAGTATCTTGATAGAAGATGGCTTGGCTCACTGCAGCTGTGTCTTCCGGCAGGAAGAATGACTCCATGTGGTTAACCAGCCTTGAAGCCACGGTTGAGTCTTCCCGGCTATGTCAGAAATTAAAGCATGGAGGCATTTCACAGTGCACCAAGAAAGGGTCTGTTTGCCCAGATCTGGTATCATGGTAACATCACATGTATCATGGCTTTGACATCCCTGCTTTTGTGGAGATCATGGAGAAAAACACACTAAAATGGAGAGCCAGTCTACCATGATTTAGTAAGGAAAAAGGGGGTACTCCATGAACCTGCCAACCACCTCCTAACAGTCATGGAAAAATTATTTGAAAGTGTAAGACACAGAACACAGTAAGCCTTCTCCCCACATTTGAGGCCACCCACTCTTGTCTCTTTTTGGAGTGTTTACTTTGAGTATTTTTGTTAAATAAATTTCTAACCAAACTGTATTTGTTGACTGAATTCTTTCCTTCAAGAATACAAGAACTTAAAATGATTGAGAACCTGAAATATCCAATGGCCTTGTGCTGCATTTCTTCAAAATTATATGACATTTATAATTGCACAACAGTTTTGCTAAATGAATGTCCCAAAATTATAATATTTAATAGCTAAAATCCCATAGTTAAGATAAAATATATTATTTTAACACACATTTAACAGGAAGCCGGAAAGATGAGAATATTGTACTCCCTGCCCAATCTCCTGCACCCACTCCATGACCTATCCCTGTTCTACTGCCTTCCCAATTCCCTGCACCCACCCCATGACCAATTCCTCCATTTACTTTGCCTTCTGTTCTTATTTCTATGAATCAATCTCCCATAGGAATGAGTTGACTAGGATGTTGCTGGAGGTTTTTGCTCTTTTGGGCGGGCCCACCACCCAGCTTCCAAATAAATCACACACAGAGACTTATTCTTAATTATGAATGTCCGGTCTTAGGTTGGCTTGGTTTCTAGCCAGCTTTCCTTATTTTAAATTATCCCGACTACCTTTTACCTCTGGGCTTTTCCTTTTCTCTTACTTTTGCAAATCTTACTCTTACTCCGTGGCTTGTTGTGTAGCTGGGGGGCTGGCCCCTGGAGTCCTGCTCCTTCCCTGGCTCTTAGATCTTAGCTCTCTCCTCCCAGATTTCTCCTTCTATATATACTCTCTGCCTGCTAACCCCGCCTTTCCTTTCTCCAGCCTTGCTATTGGCCAGTTTTTTTTATTAAGCCATCAGGTTGTTTTACACAGGCACAGTACACAACTTCACAAAGTTAAACAAACGCAATAAACAAAACTAACACACCTTAAAATAATATTCTACATTAGGACCTGGGTTATGCGCACTGGAGGGTGAGTTTGCAGTTCCATTTGTAACATGGAAGGCAGTGTATGTGTCTATTTGTACGAGTGCAGGCTGTATGGGTGCTGTGAAAAGTGGTAGGCATGCTGCTTCCTCCCACTCCTAGCAATGAACTAACTTTGTGCACTAAAATTTTCTGCATTGTTCTATCAGCTCCCCAGAAAACTGTTGTAGAAATCAGTAGAAGACGAATTTCTTTTTCCAAAAATAAGAAAAAAAAAACCTGAAAGTTTAACTGGTTAGAGCAATTGTTTATAATTTGGTGTAAAGACGATGAGTAGCCAACAAGACACAGGGCTACACACAACAGCAATTGTTTATGTATTCAGAATGACAAATTTGAGAGGGAAAAGATTCATGAAGTTCAAGGGTAGCTTTGGGATAAAATGTAATCAACTGGTCCACATGTTTTTCCTCAGTCCCTTAATGCAAAAGTCCCATGTTTGGCACCAATGGAATACTGGAAAACAAAGAGCCTGGAGCGTAGTGGATTTTCATAGTGATGAAAAACATGTTCCACTTCTGAATGAGATACTAGAGGCACAGGATCAGAAACCTAGGTGAGTTCTGTTTTCAGATGACCCACTACACTGGAACCAGATATTCTGAATGGGTTGCATATCTGTGTTCTTTTTCTGGCTTGTTTATTTGGTAAACTAGGAAGAATAAATGTTCTTAGCAGACCATTTCCTGGTATCTATGTGTGTACTTGTTTGTGCGTGTACACCTATGTAAGTGGTGTATGTGCACATGTATGCATGCCTGTGGAGGTCAGAGGTCTATGTCAGGTATCTTTCCTAATCCATTTCCACCTTATTTATTTTAGGCAGAGTCTCTCTCTGAAGCTGGAGCTTACCCTTTAACTGTTTGGCCAGGAAGCCCCATAGATCTTGTTATCTCCATCTCCTTAACTTTGAGATCACAGGTGCAGACCACAATACGCAGCTTTTACTTGAGTGTTGGGATCTGAATTCAAATCCTCATGCTAGCAGAGCAAATACTCTTAAGCCACCTCTCAAGGCCTCATCCCCCCCCCCTTTTTTTAATCTTTCTGATCTGCTGCTGAACAGTAGGAGTGTCTTGGTTAGTAGATCAATCACTGGCCTGTCTACTCCAGTCACTGCCAAAGCAGAAACTGTCTCTCAAACATTTCAGCTTCTGCTGGGCTTCACATTTCTGAATTCAGGAAACAATAATTGTAAGTAGTATGTTTCCTTAGGAAATCTCATCAAGCAAACACAAGCAGGATCTATTTTGTTGTGGATAATCTTACTTGAGCTTGGTTTGGCTTCTCCCATTCCCCTGCTTGCTTTCTCCTCCTCTTTCTCCATTTCCTTCTTCTTCTCCTTCCTCCTCCTTCCCCTCCCCCTCCCCCTTCCCCCCCCCCCCTCCCCCCCCCCCCCTCCCCCCCCCCCCCCCCCTCCTCCTTCTCCCCTCCCCTTCCTCCTCCTCCTCTTCCTCCTCCTCCTCCTCCTCCTCCTTCTTCTTCTTCTGATGGTCGCTGCTTCTGCAATCCTCTCTATAATATCTTCCCACCAATGAAACTAAGCCAAGTGAGTAGATGTCAAGGGTGTGATGTTGATATTTCTTTAAATATGAAGTTGGGAGTTCAAAATAAATTCCTGCAGGAGCCATATGAGTGTCAGAAGGCAGGAATGTGGAAGGTAGTTTAAAATCTCATGTCATCACTTGACACCTCCACATATGTGTTGCGGTATATAGCCCCCCATCTACACAATAAGTACATATATACTAGTAAATTAAAAAACACATTGTGGACTTACAGTTTGATCAGGATATCTACAGGGCAAGAGTGAAGGAGAATATACCACAAAGAAAGGCACTGGTGATTCTTGGTGTCCATGGAAACCATATGAATGACACCCTTTCCTATTCTTCTTGAATGGCAGACTTTTTTCACATGATCAAGTCAGGCATGTCACACAGATGATGCCAAGCCTGGCTTGCTGTATGGGTCCCAGTTGACCTGATGTCTGTGAAGCACTGCTGCTGTGTGGCTGTGGTGATGGATTCCTATACCTGGGTCAATTCTGAGTCCTGCTAAGCCTGCCCCAGTCATAATGATCTACCACAGGCTCAGGAGATTTGGCATGGCCTCTGTGTTCCATAAATGTTGTGGTGAGGAGTATGGTTTGATTAAGCCAATACCTTTGCCAATACGAATACCCTTCTCTTCAACCTGGGTCATCTGCTAATGTATTCACATTTGACTAGGTTTAGATGACTTAAACACCACCTATTTAGGAAGTCACATCCAATCCTAAATTAATGCAAATTGGTAGAGGAATGAGAGTCACACTCCTAATATACATGAAAGAAAATAACAGATATTAGGAGGGGGTAATTAAATTATTTACAGAAGGGCAGAGATACATGCTACTTTGTTCAAGTTATAAAATAAGTAATAATTGCAAAACAGAATAGTTTGAAAGTTATCATATGTACCCAGAAAAGCATTAGTCTAGTGAAATGGGAAAGTTTCTAGATCAACAGCTATTAGAGGCTGGAGAGTTGGCTCAGCAGTTAAGAGCACTGACTGATCTTACAGAGGACCTGGGTTCAGTTCCTAGTATTCACATGGCAACTCATACCTCCAGTTCCAGGGCATTTGATGCCTCTTCTGAATGCCGTGGGTATCATGCACTGGTATGGTGCTCAGACATACATGTAGACAAAACAATGATATAAATTAAATTACAATAAAGAGACAACTACTTTTTCAAAAAAAGTATGCATATGTTTCTCTCCCTCTTTCCCTTCCTCCCATTCTCTTTCCATCTCCCCTGTGTGTATGAGTGTGTATGTGTAAGCACACAAGAATGTAGGTGCCCCTAAAGGTGAAAAGAAAATGTCAGATCCCCTGACACTAGACTTGCAGATGGTTGCAAGCTGCCCAATATAGGTGATGGGAACAGAACTTGAGTACACTGCACAAGCGATATGCTTAGTCTAGGCAATCACTTCATCTCAACAACCCGAATCAGGTGGTCTTGGTAGCAGGAGTTCGTTGTATCTCCTCCATCCTAATATCTTTACACAATATATTGAGATTCTCAAGCTACCATTTATGAAAGTGGTGAACAGAATGTTTACAAATCCTGAGCTAAACTTGTCTTTCAACTTTGCAAAAGATACAATAATGAATAATTAAAAAATAAATTACAGAAAAAGAAAGCACCCATAATCTTCAAATACTGAATATTTATTATCTGGCCATTTCTAGCCAATCTTGGCCAATAGTCATGCTAATAAGTGTGGTTATTTGTATAAGCATGGACTTCTGAAGGGTAAAACAATGCTCAAAGCTCCAAGGGTCTGTGAATCCTCCTTGGAAGGACCCTGACATTCAGTCAACTTACTGAACTTAGGGAAGGCAGTGAGGGAAATGTGGGAAAACTCTGACAATCGAAGTCATTTAATATGAAGAAGTTTCAGGAGGATGACTGTGATATTCCTCTTAAGGTTTTACAAGAGCAGTGGCAAGTGGAAAGTCAATGAAGTAACGTGGACTCTCAATGAGGTAGTGGGGAAAATTTTGTTTGCCTAGGCAGAAGAGACTCCCATACAGCAACCATGGCACAGGACACATATCCAGACATTGCACTCCATCTGATCGTACCAGTGGGGACTGACAACTAGTCTTGCTGTTTCGCAGATTTCAGAGTTCCATCTTTGTTGGGCCCCATAAGGCCTGGGTGTGAGGCCCAGTGTAAGTTTGGTGACCTGTGTTCAGACATGACTTCCGCATACGCCTCTGCCTAGTAACTGCTGAGATGGCATCATCTCATCGGCCTGCTATCCTCGCCCCATCTCCCCCACTTCACCCCAATCTACAAAAGGTCCAATCCTGGTGCAATAAAGTGAGTTCCTGCTTTGACAAGACTCCCCGGCTCAGTGTGCTTCTCTCCGGTGGACAGGGGAGGTCTAGGCCCTTGACACTCACCATCCTGCTCAGCCCCAGGGAGAGACTGGCTGGACTGGTCCTGCCTCCACCCTACCTGTCGATCAGACTGACATATCTTCTTACATGAGATTCTGTGCCTCATCTGCGTCATCCACTCACCTTTACCCTTCAACACATTCGACTCCAGATGTGTTTGTTCCTTAAAGGTAATTGTTGATGCTGCCTGGACATGGGGACCCTTATCTTCAAAGCAGTGTAGTTTCAGAGATGTTTGCAGAATTCTGCTTGATCCTGTCATGAATTGGACATGGATACAAAATCTGGTATTTATTTTGGCCTTACAAAGCAGTACAGTTTTATTGGGGCTGGAGAGGTCATTTGCAATCAGCAGGACCACACTCACTCTTTGAGACTGTCTGTCACAATATGTGTGCTCGGGTTTCTGTCGTGACAAGCCGCTGCTTTGTGCTGTGCCTTGCCGCTTCCGCTAGCTATCCTTGTTAAAATTCAAACATCTCAGTGCCATTTACAAATATAATGTGTATGACTGAGTAAGAATGATCCCATTCGATTGCTTCCTCTCTTTATGGATGCAATGTGTGGCCTGAGAACTCTGTTTATTTGTAACTGAGGAAAGATGGCTCAAGTGAAAAAGGAGGACATAGATTCTGAAGAGAAGAACAGACTTCAGTGCCCTCCTGATTCTAGAATGGTCCACATTTTTTTTCTGTTGCTGTTGTTCTTTTTCTCCTGCTTCCCTGAGGTTAAGCCTGACTAATTTCCTTCTCCTTTTAAGATATCATTCAGAAGACATCACACATGTGTTGAGTTTAAAAAGAGAAGAATGCTATTTGCTCTCAAAGGAGTGGTGGAAATTAGAGGTAGCAAAATGTAATTATCCACTTGGAGGTTTTCCAGGCCGGATCCACCTGATCAGAGACATTAGAGCCAATGCATTACACTTTTTAAAAGTCTCCTGCTGGGCTCGCTGAATGAGAGTAATATCATATCGCCTATGGTTCTGGTAAATAAAAGGCATCATTAACAACAACACAATGTGAAGAGCCTGCTGAAATGATGGACTGCATTTAGCCATGATGATGCATCAGAATCACCAGCCTGGCTTCGGAGATGGGCGGATGCACCAGAGAGACACACAGCAATGATTAAAAAATGAAGTCAGAATGCGCACAAAGCTCTCCAGGCTTCCTATTACAGACGTTTCTCTTTAGCAGCAATCATAATTGGGAACATCTCGCACTTCAGAACAGGAAAGACAGTCACGCTGAAATGTTACATTACAATCTCTGTGCCATTCTGCTCAGGGTGAACACTAAGTCTATGGCAGGGATGTTGTGAAAATCAGTTCTAGCCTTCGATCATGAGGATGTCAGAGCTTCCACTCAGGTCATCAGGCTTGGCAGCAAGTGCCTTTAGCCAGTGAGGCACAGCTCTTGCCCTCTCCCTCATTTACAAATCTTAAGGGTGTAGTTATAAAAATTTACTGTGCTTGGAAGCACTGCACAGGAGCCAACAACTACCACAGGATTTTAGACTTCTTCCATTAAGAACAACTAACGTATTAGAAATGTATTTAATATATGAAAATCTGATGATGGATTGGCACCCCAGTATTGGGCGAAGGAGTTGAAAAGTAGGAAGGAAGCAGGTTCTACACTGACTGATCTGGAGTAACAACCGCAGCTGAGCATGGATGATTTAGCTCCTTCTTCTTTCTGGTATGTTTATTAAAAGGTAGTTCCTACATGGAAAAGGTCGAAGTGCTAATAATAAGTCAATGTATGATTTTTGTGAGTTAGAGGCAAATACTTCTCTATAGAATACACTTCCAAAGAACCAAAATCTGAAGTGATGCAGGTCAGCCAGGCTCCAGATCAGGTGAAGTTCCAATCAAGGGAAAGACGATGGCTTCAAAGAATGAGCCCTGTGTACAGGTGAAAGTGAGCAGAGGAAGGTTGGCCATACAGAGTCCAGCTCAGGAGACAGAAATTCTGGCTATTAGAAGGAACTATTAAGCACTGTGATAGCCTTAATTGTCTTCACACATAGGATCAATATGCCTGTTTTTTTTTTTAATTTAAATTTGAGGCTTCCTATTGCTTTTGTTCATATATATCTCATCTAGTGTTATTTACCAGGCAGTGAGTTGAATTTGAGATGAAATTCAAATATTTATTAATTCACTTAAAAATAAATAAGTATGACATATTTAAATAAATGATCATTATTTCTCTAAGTAATCAACTGCATTGAGAATTGCATTATTTACATTCTTGCAAATCTCTGTGATACCTGAATAAACAGAAGTCTACTGAATCCTTTCATGAGCTTCTGTCCTCACTCTACTGAAATATTATAAATCATTCTGCCTTGAAGAATTGCAAATCACACTTGCAAAAAGACGAGAACAAAACAAAAGCATACAAGTTCCTTTTTATATGAAAATAGTTTTGATATGACTGTGTACCTCACATGCTCTTGCAAACCCCATGAACACACCAGGTCACTGTGGGAACTCCTTAGAATGAAGTACTCAGATTCTGGGAGGAATCACTGTTTTCACAATCCGTTTCTGTCCAAATGTAACTTCTGCTTATCAAAATTTCCCTTCAAGCAAAACCCAAGGCTATTGTACCTACAGGGAATACAAGGCTTAAAACAGGATTTACCCCAAGGCTGAAGAATAGAGAGTTGAAGCTAATTTACAGTGTCCCGGTGATAGGACAAACAAACAGATTTCCAGGTGAGGATCAACAAAAGAGTGTATCTGCATAGTAGAGCAAGCTGCAAACAATAAATGAGAGACTGGGGCTTGGGTCTGATAGGTGAGTTGGAAATGCAGAATGACATCCCTGCTAATTGTCTGACAGGAGAAAGAAAGAAACCTCCAGAGCTGGTGACTCCCAGAGGCAGGCACTTTTGTAAACATTTGCTGCACAGATATGATTGACAAGAAAGGTATTTTAGCCAGTTGCATGCCACCAGTATGGATCCTTAATAAATCTAAGAAGGAAAATAGCAATATCTCAAACACCATCACTAACCACAACCACTAAAAATAAGACCAACAAAAACAGAACCCAAGAACAAAAAGAACAAAGCATGGATGAACAAACTAATGTAAAAACAAAATATGCTTGCCACCTCACTGAGAAACACACTGAGAGATGAAATACCAGTGGCTTTTCACATGTCACGCATCATGCTGACAAATCTCTAATACTTGAAAAGGCACAAAAACCGAAAACTGAACATTTTAATGCAATGACAGCAGAGTTGAAGGTTTTGTGTTTAGGAAAACAGCACCGCTGAATTTTACCCATTGACTTTATTCTATTCCCCCAAAAGAAGTTCATCTAAAGGAAGTCTAAAACATATTGTCCAAAAAATAAAAACTGAGAAAAGCCCTGCCCCTCCTTATTGGGTGAGGAACTGATAAATAAACAAGTAAATATATACATGGGATAAAACAGAAAGATATTCTTTACAATGGAATGGTTTCTAACCTCCAAAGATCTGATTATAAAGGAGACAATGTTTACCCATGGACACAAAGATTCAAAAAAGCATGGTCAGGAACCTCAAGCTTGACACTGAATGGACTTTCTCTTCTTCAAAAGCTTTACACAAAGGGATGCCTGGTAACCTTAAACAAAAGAAATAGGTGAAACTTGGTATGTGGTAACCAAATGGTCAAAATTATTGTCATCACCCTAAAGAGATGAACTGATCATTATTTTTTAAAGGCATGGAATATATGTTGTTTTTATTGTGATGACAGTCATTTCTTAAAATTGTCCTTTTTAAAATTAAATGCTGTGGGATGGTCTTTCTGTATGCCATGAATATATGTTGCTATAATTGGTTAATAAAGAAGCTGCTCTGGCCTATGACAAGGCAGATTATAGCCAGGCAGGAAATTTAAGAGAGAGACAGGAAGAAGAAAAGAGAGTTGGAGGAGATGCCAGCCCGTCCAAGGAGCCACATGCCAGCAGACTGGTAATGCCACAGCCATGTGGCAAAACACAGATTAGTAGAAATGGGTTAATTTAAGATGATAGAGATAGCTAGCAAGAAACTTAAGCCATCGGCCATATAGTTTGTAAGTAATATAAGCCTCTGTGTGTTTACTTGGGTCTAAGTGGCTGCAGGACCGGGCAGGACAAAGAGAAACTTTTGACCACAATTATACACTTTCCCACATTCTTTATTTCCTTCCCATTATCATTTCTTTCCCTTCTTTGCTTTTTTACACTAATTTTCATGGTGATTTCTAATTTAATACACTGTGATCATTTGAATCATTCGTTGATATCCACGTATCATTAATTAAATTATTGATTGACATTTCATGATGGGCTAGGATGAAATTTATTAATTTAAACCCTTCAATATAAGGCTAAGGATGTAGCTGAATGATAGACTTCCTGACTAATATGCATATGACTGAATTATAAACAAAGCCACAAAGGTGTCGCATATGCATTTGAAACATGTAAAAATAATGTGTACAAAAAAAGTCTGACTAGAGTCCATAACCAAATTCCATATAAATCCACAGCCTGAAAAACCTTCCTTTGAAATCCAATCACCTATCTACAGTAACCGATTATTTTGTGACTATTCCTGGAGAGAGAGAGAGCTCATCCTGTTCATCACCTGTCAGGGCACTGATGGGCAGCTCAAGTCTCTCACGGGGAACCAATCAATTCAGTGAAGCTGCTTGCAAGAGGAGGAGTCTCTCAAGGTAGCTTTCTCACCAAAAATAACACCCAGCAGGTGATGCCACAAGGATGCTACATTACCAGAACTCTTTGAGGACTTGTCCTCAGTGTCACTTAGGAGTATCCTCTCCTCCCTCAGCAGTTGCTGTTTAACCTCAAGAAGGGGTCTTGTGAATCTCAAAAAACTCCTGAGCTTCCTGAAAATTTAGTAGTTCTCTGAGTCTGACAAGTCTTTTTTTTAATTAACTTGAAACGGTCAAGATTCAATTAACCAAAGAAGACTTTGATACCTCTAAATCACCATTTTCAACAGAGAATGCCAAATGTAGACTTCTAAGCAACTAATTAAAGAGGGTGGTCACTTCTGGGTTAGAAGCCTACAGTTCACAGTGTGCGTTTGCCGAGAGCTTCAATCAAGGTCATTCATAAGAGTCCCATGTTGTCTACAGCAAACCTATCACAGTAAAAGGCAGAAAAAAAACACATTTTCAGAAAAGGGGAAGATGGCTTCATAAACTATAAAATATCTACAGAATGAATAGTCAAATACTTGCATTAGAATTGTGATCTAACACTGAGAAAAGGAAAAATGGCCAACTAAAATTAATGAGCAAAATATTTTTTTTATTTTTCTAAAGATATCTTTCACTATTTTTAAAAGCATATGTATGTATGTGTGGGTCTATGTGAGTGTTTGTGCACTTGGGGGCATACACCCTCAGTGGCTAAAGGAAGGCATCAGTTACCTGAAGCTGGAGTCAGAGGTGGTTATGAGCCACCTGATGTGGGTACTGGGACCAAAACCCAGGTTGTCAGTCAGAGCAGCAAACACTTTAAACTGTTGAGATGTCTCTCTATCCCTATATATTTTTAAAAGAGCATGTAGATATGAACTTAAGACATAGAACACCAAATTATATAGTATAAAATCATATTTTCCAAAAACAGAAACAATAAATTGTCTTATGAAATAAAAGACTAAAGAAATAAAAATATAATTAACGTGGACCTTTTGGAAGTGATAAAATTATAGCTCCTATTTTCATGTGTTCAAACTACATTTTCCTATTTTTTTCTATTAAGGTAGGAAGTTTTTGTATAAAGAAAAAACTTTTTTAATGTTTATTAGAAAATGTTTAATGAAATCTTAGTCATGTCTCCATGGAGATGAAGAGGATGAAAAGTAAGGCTGTATGTGAGATAACAGCAGATTTACTTAATTGTGGACATTCATATCACCTGTTAAAGCATGCTAAATATTTTGATCTAATAGCTTAATACTCTAAATCCAAATAAAACATGAGGCATCATAAGTAATATGAAGCAGAAGGTGAAAGGTTGAATCCAGTTAGATGACACAAAGTGCCAGATATTACAAACATGTACACTGGGTACTGAGCACCTCACTGTGGTGAATATGGTGGGCAAAGCAGGCTGCTGTAGAAAATGTCATTCGATTGTGTGTGAGTAAGTGTGTGTGTTTGTGTGTGTGTGTGTGTGTGTGTGTGTGAATATATCTATGTATACATAGGGATAGATGTATATTCCACATCTATTCTGTTAGCAAAACCAGCAATACAACTTTGAAAATCCCATTTGAATCCCCCACTATCTCAAAGCTCAAGGCTGAAGTTTCCTATGGTGAATTCCTTGTCATTTGTTTACTGTGTTTTTAAATAACAATGCAAGCAATAATCCTCCCCTGGGATGCTCCTGCCTCCAGCCTCCACCAAGGACAAATCCTAGGATTATAATGGAGAACATTTAAACACTGTGGAGCACCATAGAGGGAGATGCCAGCCTCAAAATCCGGAGGGCACAATGCAAATGTTAACTCTCTCTGCTCTGAATGATTTTCAGACTTCCCCAGCTTTCCTTTGCAACCCTCACTGAACCTCAGCTTAGAACAAATAACCCCAGCAGAAATAGTGAGCTTCCAAGTGCCCACTTCCTAAATGTTCAGCATCCTGTTTTCATATTAAACATGATATTTCCAAGACATTTCTGATATGCGTTACTATACTACACTCCTTTCTTACCAAAATGTAGTCACTGAATGCTTTTTAAATTGTTGATATGATACTGAAGTGGATTTTGTTAGATTTCAAAATAATTCTTCCATTTTCTTTTTCTTTAATTATGGTAAACTCTATATCGCATGCATTTCCCCTGTCAACCATTTTTAGTTGAGCACAGCTATCGCATACAGACGCACCCCACTCGCCAAACAACTCCTCAATCCATCCCACCATATATCCTCAAACTATTATTCTGCTCTTGTAGGTATAATTTTGAATATTCCAAACAGTTCATATCACTGACTCAAGAGCGATCAGTGTCAGGCCTGTTTCACTTTGCCCAATCCTCTCTGTGGGTGTCTAAGTTTAGGACACATCAAAATTTCCTTCTATTTTGAAGGCTGGATAATGTGGCAGGGCATTTGCATTTATGTCAGCAGAGTCTTGAGTAGCAAGTTTCCATAGTGCCAAGGTGCTATGGACACAACCAGAAGACAGTAATCAGCAACCTTACACAGCCGTGAACTCCACAAGCTAAAGACAAGCCGGGCAAGATGTACACACTGGTGCAATAATGATAAAAGTGTGTGGAAGTACCACTTCCTGATTCCATTCAAGGTCCATTCCAAAAAAGTCATTGTCGTCAGTTTTCTTCAAAGGTGTGGTTGTGGGTGTGGGTAGGTGCACCATTTGCTATTGGGTAGCTCCACATCCAAGTGAATATGAGCAGCATGAATTGGACATAACAGGGAAAAAAAGAGTATAGAGAGTTGGGTGACGGGGAAAGGAAGGGAATCTGGGAGGTAGGAGAGAAAAGGTGTTGACGTGATGACTATAGTAGGAAATTCTCAAAGAATTAATAAAAAATATTTTAAAGATATTGTGGTTAATACAGCTATCAAGATTGGTAAATACCTGTTCAAGATTCCATTTTCTTTTCTTGGGATATATCCAGAAAATTCACAAGATCATAAGCAATTCAATTTTAAGTTATATGAGGGAAGCCATCAAATATTTTTCATATGCACTGTTTCTTTATGCTGGAATGCCCTTTATGTATCTGCTAATCATAGTTGTTTTATTATGTTGCCTTGGTCTCTAATACCCTACTCATTATTAAAGTGAAATGTTTCATTCGTCACTCTCTCTATAGCACTATTGATCCCTCTAATTCCATCAGATTCTGGCACTATGTTTTTCAGTCTCTTACAGCGGAGTTTTACAATTGTGCCTTTTTCAAACAGGGAATGGTTCATTAATAGAGAATTTTCTGCCTCCTGGAAATATTTGACCTGCTCCCTGATAGTAGGCTAGCATGCGACTTACTCTCTGCATATACTGTCTGTTTCCATCATTTCAGGTGCTCAATTTTTGGGTCTTTAGGTGTCAGTGAGTTCTGCTGTTGATGGCATATAATAGTATTTTTGTTCTTCATAAATATATTCTAGTAATTCTTCTGATTCGAAAACTTAATGCATTTACCAGAATAGAATTTCTTTCTTTTCTGTATGTCGTACAGACTTTATTCTATTCTTCCTTTCCTGTATTGTATTTGTTTCCTCTTCCATATAGCCCTGGCTGGCCTGAAACTCAAGGAGATTTGCTTGCCTTTGCCTCCCCCATTCTGGGATTATAGGTGTGTGCCACTACAATCATCTTTATTCCTTTTCTTTTTCTTTCTTTCTATCTTTGTAGTGAAAAGTTTACTGTTCTTTCTGGTTCCCGTTCATGAACATGTACATTTTGCTTTTGATTGTCCAGGTGCCTCTTGGAACTAAAGTCCCATGGAGCAGGCATCAGGCCATGGCGAGTTGAGTATCTCATGTGGTGACCCCTCACGTCACAGAAGGAGCCTCCAGTGGGGTTACATACTTAACATATTTACAGCCTTAAAATAGGACTAGTTTTTGGAGTTGCTCATGTATTTGTAGTACTGAAATATTGTACACACCCAGCAGCAGCATGCTACTACCAAGTGACCTTTCCTTCCTCTTGGTGAGACATCCTTTGATGTTTACACTTCAGGTTTGGTGGTAATGAACTTTACTTTTATCTGAGCTTGTCTTAATGCTACTACTTTATGACTGCAGGATGCTGTCATTGGGAGTAGGGTTCTCAATTGACAGTCTTACCTTGTTTTGAATTTTTGAATTGACTTTTGAATACAACAGCCTTTTGGAGTACAGATTTCTGATGGAAGCCTCTTATGATCTGCTAAGGATCTCATATAAGGGATGAGCCATTTTTCCCCTATTGCTTCTGAAATTCTCTTTGGCCTTAGTCTTAACAAAATCTGACAGTAACAGATCCATGTGGTTCTCCGAATCCACCTCACATTGTTTGTTGATCTATTTATCATATTTATGAAAAGTCATCCTTCATTCTTTTCCATATTCTGTCTGCATGATCTCTCTCTTCCGTTTGGTTCTATGATACTCATGCTGGTCTCCTTGATGGTGACATGTACTTTAGACAGCTCACTTCTCTTAAATCGATATTCTTTCTGTTTTCTGACTTGATAGAAATCAACTGACTGGTTGATTGCTTTTCATCTGCTCAAATCTGTGTCTGAACTCACACAATGCATTTATTGTCTCCATTACAACATTTGGCAACTCCAGGACTCTTTTCCATTTTCCTCTCTTTGGTGTATTAAGTCTATTTTCATGTGATCTCTATTACTTTCTCTATATTCTTCACATTGTCCTTGACTTATTTGAGTATGCTTAAGTCCATAGTGTGAAATACTTTGTCTAGTAGATCCATCATAGAGTGGGTTGCAATGATGGGAAGAGGTGCTTCCACATTGTCATCCATATCCTTATGAATTTGTAATCACCATGGTGAGGTGATATTAAAGAGCACAAGTCTCTAGTATTTCATATTGCTATAGATCCTGTGAGCTGCACTTGGAAAACAGGAGATGGATCTTTGCTGCTGTAGTATCCTAGTTTGCTTTCTGCTGTTGCGACAAACACTAATGCCACAAGCAACTTAAGAAGGGGTTTGTTTGTCTTACACTTTGATTTCACTGTCAATCAGCAAGGGAAATCAGGACAAGAATTTGGGGCAGCAACATGGATGTGAGAACTGAAGCAGAAATCATGCATGAACATGGCTTACCGGCCTTTTCCTCAATGGCTTGCTCAGACTCCATTCTTATACCACCCTGCTCATTGATGAGAACACCTACTGAGGTTGAGCCATTTCACATCAATTACTAATCAAGAAAATGCCCCCAAAGAGATGCCCACAGACCAGTCTGATGGAGGCAAATCATCAGTTGAGATCCCTCCCTCTCTAAAGACTCCACTTGTGCCAAAGTGACAAAACCCAACCAACACCTGTACTAAGTTCTAAGATTGACAGAAAGTAATGGCTAGTTATAGTACAAGAATACTGGTGGAATTTCAAATCCTCCATCATTCCAGATATCAAGGTAGCCACTGCAGGTAGACAGGTAAGAGTGGTGATTAGTCAGGGCTTTCTAATGTCACAAAACTTAGAATGAATCTCTGTCTCTGTCTCTGTCTCTCTGTCTCTCTGTCTCTCTGTCTCTCTCTCTGTCTCTCTCTCTCTCTCTCTCTCTCTCTCTCTATATATATATATATATATATATATATATATATATATATATATACACACACACACACACAGGGATTTATTGGAATGACTTACAGGCTGCAGTCTAACAATGGCTAGTTGTGAATGGCAAGTTCAAGAATCTGGTAGCTACTCAGTCCCAGGTGGCTGTGTGTCTCAGCTGTAATAGATGTACTGTCAAGGGGGAGGGCAAGCAGGCTAAGAAGGAACATACCCTTCCTTCTTCCATTGTCCTTATATAGACTTCCAGCAGAAGGTGTGGCCCAGATTAAAGGTGTGCCTTCCAGCCTCAAGGTCTAGATTAAAGGCATGTGTCATCCAGCCTCAAGATACAAATCAAAGGCATATTGTCTTCTTGCCTGAAGATCCAGATCACAAGTGTGCCCTCCATTTCTGGATTGTAATTCATTCCAGATATAGTCAAATTGACAACCAAGGATAGCCATCACAGGTAGCAACAGTATAAATGGGGGAAAACTTTCTCATGCTTCCCTTCCTGGGTAATATATGTTTTATATCATAAGTAGATTCACACAGTAAAATAACATGGGAAAATAAAGAATATGGAATGCATTTATTTGTGTTATTTAAGGAGTTTCCCCCTATCAAAATGACATATATTTATTATATATAGAGAACACTAAAAGGTAGAACAAGAAATTCTACTATATACAGTTTGACCTTTATAGAAACACACACTGCTGGAAATTGGCTATCTCCCCCTCAATTTCTGGATATTATTATTTGTTTGTTTGGATTACATAGCATTGGATTTGAACCATGAGGTTTTCATTATGGAAAAGTTCTCTGCCTTTGAGCTACATCCCCAGCCATGAGACTAAAACACATATACCCCAAAATGTGGCTAGATATGTATAGGTATTTGAATGACTATAAACAAAAAGTCAGAAGTATGTGAAATGCCCAGAACTTAAGATTTCTGTTTCATCCTATAGATAAAATGTTCACGTTTCCATCTAAAACAATACTTC
Organism: Peromyscus nudipes; assembly: GCA_902168325.1. Taxonomy (NCBI): domain Eukaryota; kingdom Metazoa; phylum Chordata; class Mammalia; order Rodentia; family Cricetidae; genus Peromyscus; species Peromyscus nudipes. The sequence goes on from CABHPH010140099.1 coordinate 24,966, forward strand.
AGTCCCTTAGAGATGGAACCGAAGGACACAAGATTAAGACATGTAATGATTCCCAAAGATATATCAACAAGATGTTTGGTAAAGAACATATTGTGAATGGAAGGCAGAGGACAGTATTGAAAGCAGAGAACAGGGTATATACAAAGGTTCATGTTTCTTTGGTGAAGTCTAGACTACATGCATTTATAACTCATGAGTCTGCAAGAGCTCACAGATGCAAGGGAACCAGGACTTCTGAGGATTCTAGAAAGCAGGAACCCAGCTCAGCAGCCAGCAGCCAGCCATTTCTCTCCTATAAGGACCACAAGAGATCAAGCTCTTGATGAAAGAACTTGAACACCATCAAAGCTGAGAATTAGCATTCTAACATTCTTATTTCAGCCCTAGTGTGTGTTATAAAATCTGTCACCTTTGCAATTAGACTGAATATATGTTAAAAATTAAAAATAAATTGCAAATTTAATTGACCTGCCATTTAAAATGTCTGGAAGGGAAAAAAAATTGCTTCTTTTTAGAAAACAATATAGGCAAAGGCATCATCAAAATATGAACACTGAGTTTGTATTTTTGCTTGTACAAAGTGCAATAAAAAAGATAAAAAGTGGCTTGATTGAGATGCTAGGCTCACTCAATATTGAATTTGAGTGCTATGATGATAACACCCATAGATCAAGGCAGGAGGAATTGGAGAAACCATTCCTGCTTAATAACTGCTCATCTCTTGTGGTTATAGAATAGTAATTCAGCGGAAAGCATTCACCCAGAGTCACGTGCTCAGAGGAAAATGTCTCTATTCCACAGCCCCATCGATTTAGATGAGAAAACTAGAAGGAATCTTAGATATCACTTAGGCCAGCATCTTACCAAATGGAGAAGCTGTTTGTAAAATATTTCAGACAGCTTACCTTCCAGGGTACACTTGGTCATTTTGAGTATCTGATATTTTAAATGTTAACACCTGATTTTTTTGTGCTGTTGGATATGTGTGTGTGTGTGTGTGTGTGTGTGTGTATGAGAGAGAGAGAGAGAGAGAGAGAGAGAGAGATGCATATATTTACATGTATAAATAATGTATATCCTTATTAGCAACTACATTGTCATTTCCATTTAGTAATCTTCGTTCCATACTAAGAACCTATTTATAACAAATTATATCAATGTTGTAGTTAAGACCTCATACTTTTTTCAAATTTCAACTTAAATATTCAAATAATTTGATGAGTTCTCACATAACAGAACATCTAACCTTAGGCTTACTACCACTATTCAACTTCCCTGAATTAATTCTTTCCTGTTATTTTTCTTCAAAAGTGTCAGATCCCTAAATAGAATAAAAGAAAAAAAAACTGTCCAAATGATCAAACTAATGTTGTGAGCCCCTCCAACTTTGGATACTAAACTTTGTCTTTGTTTATATAATTAAAATTCAGATTAGCTATTTTGAAAGTCAAATCACATTACAGGCTCTTCTGATCTTAGGGTCATAGAAAATTTCAAATTTTCAAGAAATATTCCTTAACATAAGGTCAATGTTTAAGGTTATATTTTGCCTCATTGACTAACCTTGTCAGTGTGGTGCATCACTCTAGCCTTTTGCTTTTCAGAAATATCTCATATAATGACCAAGCTTGTCATCTGACTGTAAAAACTCTAAAGAATCAAAAATAATTTATTTTCCACCCATTCTAATATTAACATCTGTGAAGCAGGAAGGTTCTATACTAATGCTGATTTGCTGTCAGCCTCTGTCCCCAACTAGGAAGGATGCAGAAGGCATTTGATATCTTTGTAAAGATACCAGGGAGCCTTGAGCTCCCTTCAAGTTCTTATATTCATCCTTTAATGGGCATATATTCAATAGCCTTGGTGTTATTCAAAGGGCCAACATGTGTTTTTTCTTTACCTTCAAAGTATTTTATTGAAAAACTTGGCTGCAATGTAGTAATATTGTTAATAAAACTTACTGGATTTTTAGTCAGTTTTCAGGATCATTTCATATATGAGTTTAGTATTAGCTTTCTCTTATCTACCACATTTTCTTTCTTTGACTATGTTCAAGGGGAATATTTAATAGTTAGTTGACAATTATAATGGTAATTTGGTTTAAACAATGGACTCATAATTTTCAGCATCTACTGTTCTCCCTTTATGTGAAAGCTGCTGGTGCCATTAGTTTCAGTTGTCAACTGGAAACACTTGAAAGAAGTAATTTCAACAGAGGAATTGCCTCCATCTAACTGGCCTGTGGCAACGTCAGTGGGACTTTTTTTTAACTTTTAAAAAAAAAATTGAGATTATAGTATGATTATATCATTCCCCCTTTCCTTTTCTCCAAACCCTTCCATGAACCACCCCAACTTCCTTAAAATCCATGGTCTTTCCTTTCTTTAATTATTTTTTAATACATATATCCCAATACCTACAGATAAGTGCAGTGCACATGCCTCATCAACGAAATTTCTCCTTGTGCCATACAGAGAACATTACACAAAATCACAACCAATCAAAATGCAGAGTGCAGAGCCCAGTCCCAGTAAACACAGCTACAACAGAACTTCTGCACCTAAGGCTCGGGGATCATTGTAGAGAGGAGGGAAAAAAATTGTAAGAGTCGATGAGGCATTGTATTAGTTGCTAAATGAACTAGGAGGGCTCAACCCACTGTGAGTGTTACCACCCCTGAATAGTTGGTCCTGGGTTGCACGAGGAAGGTAGCTGAGAAAACTAGAAGAACCAAGCCAGTAAGCCCTTTGGCTGAGCATTATTCTCATTTAATTTTAATGATATGAGATAGGTAATAATTTTATAGATGTGGAAACTGTGGCTTAAATGGTCAAATGTTATCTCCAAAGTGATACAGAAGTCATTGGTACAGAGATAGGAATCCAGGCCTCTCCAACATATTTCCTGAGATCTCAGCCATATTCAACAAAATCCCCAAATAAACGTCGAAGAACTCTTTCCTTTTGGTTATCTATCATTGCTACCCTAAACTATATCCAAATGGTCTTTCAGTATAGAAATATATTAGTTTTAGCCTGTCCATGCAGAATGCAGGATAATATTATATTGTTGTATTGCTTTTTAGCTGTTTGTTTAATACGAAAGGTATTATATTCCTGTTACTGTCTTAGTCAGGGTTTCTATTGCTGTGATAAATCACCATGACCAAAAGCAACTTGGGGAGGCAGTGGTATTTAAGCTCACAGCTTTCAAGTTACACTCCAGCACTAAGGGAATTCAGGGCAGGGAGCCTTAAGGCAGAAACCTAGAGGCAGGAACAGAAACAGGCCATGGAGGAATGCATTTACTAGCTTGCTCCCCATGGCTTGTTCATCCTACTTTCTTATGACATCTAGGACCCCAACGGTGTCACTATCTTCAGTGAGCTGAACCTTCCTACATCATCATTAAACAAGAAAATGTCCCCAGAGACTTGCCTATAAGCAATCTGATGGAGATATTTTCCTAATGGAGGTTCCCCTTCCTAGATAATGCTGGCTTGTGTCAAGCTCACCAAAAACCTAGCCAGAACAGTTACTAAAATTATGTTGAGGTGTGAACTGTCTGTACAGATCTCCTTTCCAATATCATATGTCTCCCAAAAGACACATCTATCCCCACAATGGGGAGAGAGAGAGAAGACAAAGGAGTTCAAATCATATCTGATGACTAGACTTAATTCTAAAGCTTAGCTCAAGCCCATCTCCTCTAATAACACCTACCTATATCCTTTTTACACAAAATTCCAGATCACTCATTGCATCACAAAGCAAAATAAAAAGACATAAATGTGAGGAAACGGTTTGTAGGAAAGAAGGGGACTATTGCCTCACATTCTCCTATCCTAGCCTAGCTTCTGTAACTCTATGAGGAAGAGCTGCTGAGAGATTGTCTTCATGATCACACATCAGTCCTTTCTTCATGGTGCTTCATTCTCCATTGAGTATAGAGGATGTTGACATTCTGGGTCCCAGACAGTTTTGGTAAGACAGTTGTTTTCCCATCATTCCTTTGTCTGAACCCTCTGGACATACTGCCCGGGTTTCTGGGTGCTGCTATGTTACCTGATGACCTGGAAGAGTAGTGTTTACATTCACAGTATCCCTGTAGATATCACAGGCAGGGAAGTTTGATCTATCCCTAGCTTTGCAGTCATATTATAAGATGTCCCTGTAAGCTAATTACCTTGGTCAATAGGGTCCCCAGCAATTCTGCCGGGCATCCATAGAGGTACCTTAATAGTGTTTTAACCATGCGTACAGAAGGGGTTAAAAGCTGCACAGAGAGGAGCAGAGCCTGGGGGAAAGACACTGCAGGTGTATGGTTAACAAGGAGCTAATTGGAGAACTAGGCAGGAGGAGAGGAAGGCACAAAGCTGGTCAGCAGGCTTGTGTGGAATTCCAGCAGTTAGTTGGTGCCAGCCCTGGAGGAGCTGAAATAAAGACAAGTTGATCTGGAGTCTGTTTTTGCTGTGATCTTTGCTAGAAACTGCAAATTGGGACTTGACAGCTTTTCTCACCGCCTGTTGCTTTATTTCAGGTGGTATTGTTTTGAAGGCACTCACAGCTGACATTCTGGATGCGGAGCTTTGGAGCCTCTCATCCAGACAGCAGTGTGTGTCAACTTTTCAAGGCATGTTGCTTTCTTCTCCTACTAATAATCTACTGTGTCTGAGGTAGTAGAAGGTAAAATGAATGCTGGCCCACTCTTCTGGAGACTGAATTTTAATGCCAAATGTGTACCCCAAAACACAAGTGCTATGGAGCCGTCTTAACAGCTGTGACCACTGCTTTCCAATCCATCTATAAAATGTGGGAGTCTGCTTCTCTCCTAAATCTCGTTAAGTCACAATGCTTCAGTTTTGTTTCATTTTGTTTTAATTATGAAGACTGCTTAGAGGTCTTATTGTACTGTGACTACCTATATAGAAATAACATAGGTGATATGGAGAATATTCAGAAAGTAGAAAATGTTTAAATCTACCATGATTCAAATGTAGGGACTGGTCCTTCTGGGATTCTTAATATGAGCCCAGAAAGCAGATGCCAGTCTCAGGAGGATACTTTGTGATCAGAATCATTATGTCCTCTTGTTGTGTGAGAGCCTTTTCTTGTAGAAATACAGCTACAAGGAAGACACATTTGCATACCTGGGAAAGGGAGCCCATACCAGAACAGAGTAGCAATTTTACCGAAGTTTAACTTGGTTAACTACTGGAGTTACTAATGTGAATATAGGTGAGGGGTTACTTACAGGAGCAGGGGTTTCTCAAAAGCAGCTACATCACTGAAAGTCTACCCTAGTGTGGGTGATGGCTCAGGAAAGCCTCAAACCCAGTGCTCTCTTCATAACTTGCAGACAGCTGGACAGGCCTGAGAATATCTCTGCAATTCTTCCAATCAGTCTCCTCCCCGAGTAGAGTAATTGTTTGAAGCTTCCTCACAACACCGGGGAGGGATCTTCAAGACTGTTGCAAGTTTCACCTTTCCCAGACATGCTATCTTTGTTTGCTTCCTGAATCTTCCATCCTCCCTCTCCCTCCTCTAGTGAATGTTTTGAGTTGGAGGAAAGTACTGTGCAGCACGCCTCCAAGTTCCTCAGTCAACATTCTGTCCAGGTGATGGTCTCTGGGAAGATGGATAGGTCTCAAATGGAACTCTCATGAGTAAATTAGCTTCCAGAGAGGTCTGGTGAGGTATCATCTACGGCCAGAAAGCAGGCCCTTCCCAGCTACTCAACCTGCCTTGCTATTTAGACTTCCTGGCTTTCAGAAGTGCCAAAGGTTGACTCCTGCTCATCATTAGATATATAACTGAGGGCCTGAGGGCATGTTATTGAATCAGCTTGAAGAGATTAAGGAAGGACAGTCTGTCATTCGTGAGAAGTGGGCTGTGAAGCTTGGACAATCATCTGAGCTTATGGCTCGGAATTACTATGCTCCTGTTGAGGAAGGAATGCATGCAAGAGTCTGGTTGAAATAAAGTGCAGATCAGAGAAAGGGAAATTGAATAGGAGTTTCACAACCAGTCTCGTTTCTCACATTTCTCCCTGTTCCCCTGTTTCTTTATTTTGCTTTGTAGTGTATGGTGGCCTTGAACTTCTTATTCTCCTGCATCCAACTCCCAAGTGCTAGAATTGTAAGTGTGTGCCTCTGTGGCAGGATTATGTAGTGCTGGAGACTGATCTTGAACCCTGAGCTTCATAGGTGTTAAGCAAGCGCTGTACCAACTGAGCTACATCCCTGAACAGAAACCTCCCTTAAAGCTTGTAGGTATCCTGGGAAAAAAGATGAGAAGTGTTATTGAACATGAAGATTTTTTTAAACAGTATTTTCTAATTGTGCTTAACATATGCTGTCATGGATTGTATGTAACGCCAAAGGCTCATGTTTTAAATCTTGGCTCTCTCCTGGAAGAGCCCATCATTGAAAGGTGCTTTTGTCTGGAGCTTTGACCTGTTAGGGTCCTCCAGAAATCACACAAAAGAACACCACTCATGTACACAGTCAACAAGAGTGTTTATTATTTTGAGACTAAAGGTTCCAGCATGTTGGGGCTGCACATTCAATACCAAGGCAAAATGGTAACCCTGAGAAAGGCTTGCAGGCTTCTTTTTATACACAGCTAAAGGAATTCTAAAGGCAGTGAGGTCATTCTATTTGGATTGGCTTATGTTAGTGGCAATCATATTAGTTACGTTCCTGATTGGTTAGGGCTACCAGGGGTTGGCTAAGACTACAGTTTCATTCTATTTGAAGGCAAGTTTGAACAAGTCCCAGGCTCTGTCCTTCTTTGGTTATTGCCTTGAGATGCTGTGGGGGCTGGCTCAGGCCTGGTATGCACAGTTCCTCTCATCCTTGCTAGTGGGGACATTCATGATTGATTGCCCTTTGTTTGTGGCTTCCTCAGAAACTGTCTCATCAGTTTCAAGAGGCAAGAGCTGAGGCCTAGTTTTTAACTGAGTTATTGGGATCCTGTCATGGTATTTGCCTGGCCTTCTCAGACCTAAACACCAACCTAACATACTGAGAGATTTAAAATTTGTGTGGACTCCTGAGGAGCTGTGGTGCTGTAAACAGTGGCACAGTAGAGAAAGCAGATCTCCAAAGACAGGACTTGGAAGAGTGGTTTCTCAGCCCTGCTTTTCCTGCACTCACCTCTGCTGTCATGAGGGAAGCTCTGCTCCACTCTGCCCTTTCTGCCATGAAACCTAGCCTGCCCTCAGTCCCCAGGTGATAGGACCAAGGCACCACAGCCTGACCCCAGTCCCAAGGTGCTAGGACCAAGTCACCACAGGCCCAGTCTTCTGAAACTGTAAAGGAGATCCATCTTTCCTTTAATTTGCTCCTCTCAATCACTTGTCACAATGATGAAAAAACAAAGCAAAAAAAAAAGACTGCTGAATATTTGACCACTTTACCTGCAATAGTCCCTTGCTTTTAAATGATAATAAAGTACAAAATCAAAAGGGAAGAGAGCCTTGGGGGAAAACAAAACAAAACAACAAAACAGATTTCCACACAAAAGGGAAAAGTATGCACTCTGAGGTCCTTAGTTCTTACTTTAGTCTAGGGTACACACTGCATTTTCTCTGCACTAAAAGGAATTGGCTTTAAAGGAAAAAATGAATCAACAATTTGATGTTGGAGCAATGTGACTCCTCTTCCGGGCTACTTTTCAACATAAATGCCAAAGGATCCGCCCCACACCTGAGAATTGGCAAATTGTGGTACTCCTGGAGTTGGACACCCCTGAAGCAGAACACAGGAAGCTTGATGCCCATTCATTTGCAGATTTCATTTGTATTTGTTTTTGTTTTCAAATGGTCAACTCACAGATTTGAACAGATGATAACCATAGGCTGAGACACTAGCAATGCCTAATGCACACCCTACAGGAGGGGTTAGTGCTATCTTTGTGGCCTGTGGTCCATTTCAAGAAGAGTGGAAGGCACTGCTGATATGTGATCAGGATCTGACAACCATGGAACCTCCTTGGACTGTACGTTCACGTGTAGAAAGTCAGTGTCTGAAGAGCTGTAATTTTCCTTCCATTACTAGAGTTCTGCCATGCTTAATATGAAATAACGTTTTTCTAACGTGGTGATATGATATGACAGTTTGGAAAGAGGTGGGGGAAAGTAACTTTTAAAGCTGGATTAATGGAATGCAAATTGCAGCCATATGACTTTTATTTTAAAGACCTTGCCTCACTTGTATGGATTTTTCTGAAGAACCAAATCGCAATTCTTCAAGAATTGGCTAATACAGAATCTTAATGCCTGGTGTGTCTTTCTCCACCTACCTCCATTCAAATTTTAACTCGGGAGGAAGAAAGGACATTTTAACGAAGCTTAAAATTAAGCTCAAACATCAAGTTCTATAGTGTGAAGATGTATTACCCATTTTGACAACAGCTGTAGGAGTGCTTAAGTAATTCATTGAGATCGGTGACATCTTTAGATTAAGCTTTGAAAAGTTTAGCTTCTGAGAGAGCACTCACTGGGAATGACATGGGCTTTTTTTCTTAAACCTCAAAGCTCACCTCCAGTGACACACCTCCTCCAACAAAGCCACACCTCATTCAAAGAGGCCAGTCTTCCTAAATGTTCCCAAACAGTTCCACCAACTGGGGATCAAGCATTCAAATATATGGGACAATTTTTGTTCAGGTAACCACAAATAAATATATACACACAAGAGAGAGAGAGAGAGAGAGAGAGAGAGAGAGAGAGATTATGAATCTACCGTGACAGAATGATAGCTTTTATTCAAATGAAATTTATAAAAACATGCATTTGATTAACTAAGTCAGTCATTGAATTCTGAAAACAATGAGCAGCAGACATTTGCACTGGAAGAAAGGGAAGAGAAAAGAAACAGGAAAGGTCAGTCAGCACTTCAGGATTCAGAATAGACAGTCACTCCAGCATGCCCTGATTATGTGCAAAATCAGAAAGCTGGAGCTACAGGCAGCTGTCTGCAAACACAGGACTTTATTCTTATTGTTCTGCATTCATGACTATTCCTTCAGCCTGCGCTCTCTCTCTCTCTCTCTCTCTCTCTCTCTCTCTCTCTCTCTCTCTCTCTCTCTCTCCCCCCCTCCCTCCACCCCCTTCTCTGTTCCTTGTGACTGTTATGTCAGCATGTAAGCTCTCAGCTACTTATCCAGTGCCAGGCCTGTCGCCTGCTAACATGCTACCTGCCATGATAGTCATGGACTTACCCTCTGAAACTATAAGCTTAAATACTTTCTTTTTCTTTTCTTTTTCTTTCTTTCTTTCTTTTTTTTTGTTGCTTGTTTTTCAAGACAGAGTTTCTCTGTGTAGTCTTGGCTGTCCTGGAACTCACTCTGTAGACCAGGCTGGCCTCAAACTCATAGAGATCCGCCTGGCTGTGCCTCCTGAGTGCTGGGATTAAAGGCGTGCGTCACCACTGCCCGGCTAAATACATTCTTTTACAAGTTCCTTGGTCATAATAAAAATTACACAGCAATAAAATGTAACTAAGACAGTAAATAAAACATATATGGGAATAGGACCTTCTCAGGTTAGAGCGGGTTTTAGGCATGAATGTAAGTTATGAGCTATTGGTGGTGATACATTAGCGACACTTTAACAGTTTCTCATTTCAGCCTTTGTACCTACTTCTCAGACTCACTTTTGTACCTGAGAAGAAAAGAAGTCTAAAAAGCAGAAGTCCCAAGGACAGCGAGAAGACCACAGGAGCTCAAGAAGGATGATTCTATTACTTTGCACTGAAAAAAAAAAAAAGGCTGTGGGTGTTGGAGTGCATTAGAACAATGCACTGCTGGCTGATCTGGCAGGAGGAGGAGAGGGAGGCCAGTGCAGGCTGAGGCAAGAAGGCTGAGATTCCCAGAGAATCAAGGCTTTTACACACAGTTCACTTCCAATCAATCCCTGCTGCACTTCTGCAAATAAAGAGAGCGCTAAAACAGCCTTGATG
>CABHPH010140100.1:0-36737 GCA_902168325.1 Peromyscus nudipes
GGGTGGCAAGGCGGCAGTGGACAGAGGCAGAGCCGGGAGCACGGGAAGCGTCCGCAGGAACCGAGGCGCGGCGCGGGCTGCTAAAAGGTGAGGACACCGACTTCCCTGGGCGTGGCTAGAGCGGCGGGAACGAGCCTTGTCACAGCGGCCCCTGGCGGTCCGGGGCAGAACGAGGACGCCTCCGTGGAGGTCATGGAAACCTGCAAGGACGCCGCTAATTACCGTCTATGAACCTGCGAGGCTTGCAGTGTGTGAGGATGCGCAGAACGAGGCGCTCGGAGCTCTGCATCCTATTAATCATCCGGTATGTCAGAGGCAGATACTAGTGTGCCAGTTTGAAAGGTGGGAAGTAAGCTGACGCCAAGGAACTATTTTTTTTTCCCCAATGCCCCACAGACTTTAAAACACAATGTATCCTTTCTTTCAACACTTTACCCACCAGCCGGACTTCCCTTAAGTGCACGTCTCTCTCAACGTCCGGAATGCTTCCATGTCCCTGTAACAGGACAGCAGGTGTATTTTGTGGGGCAGTTGTGAGGATTAACGGAGATTAGCCGATTATGCCTAAAAACAGGGCCTGATTAGTAAATACAAAATAGCCCATGACCAACGACAAACTGTTACACATCAAATCTTCATAATTATGTTTGGAAGAAATGAATAAGTTTTTAAAGGGTAGGGGAATGAATTTGAGACAAGCCTACAAGTTGACCAAGTCCACTCTGAACATAGGATATTTCCCAGGCACTCTCTTAGAAATCTGTATGGTATTGAACCACTTGTCAATCTAATGTATCCTTTGTCACTCTAGCTGCCTGTGTGATTGTTATCAAGTTTGGGGCCACAGCATGGGCCCAGCCATCCATCGTCAATAAAAAAATTAAAAAGTCAAATGGGGGGGGGGGAAAGATTTACTCAATGTGGCCACATTGGGAAGCTGGACAAAGAGCACCAGCAAACCTCCTTTTCGCAAGTTTGTCTTTAGGGTTCTGGAGATTAAAATTTAAATAGAGGGTCAAGGGTTTCTAGTCCAAGTGTGGTCCTGCCTGCCATTGACCCACCCTTAAGGTGGTCTGAGAAGTTGTTAGAACTGTGGAATCTTGCAGGATATGGTGGCACATGCGCCTTTAGTCCCAGCATTTGGGAGACAGGCAGATCTCTGAGTTTGAGGCCAGCCTGGTCTACAAAGAGTTCCAGGACAGCTGGGGCTACACAGAGGAACCCTGTCTCAAACAAAACAAGTAAGTAAAAAAGAACTATGTGAAATCTCCTTCTGCGAGACAAGTTGTCCCTCTGGCTGGGGCCTTTTCCTTTTTTTATATGAGATTCCTGGAGAAATTCCCATTTCTTTGGGTTCCATTGTCTCTATAGTCAAAAGAGACATAGTATCTTTAGGAAGCCTTCACTTCTGCCAGGCCTGTTGCATGATGAAGTCCAGACCCTTACATGGAGTCACATGGTAGGCCCTTCTGGTCTAGCCCTGACTTCCTGTCTCAGTCCTATGGTGTCTCACTGACAGTGGCCTTTGTTCCTATATGCAGTGAGTTGCGATTCCTGCACTACTTAGTGTGTATGGTTTTTTTCCCCTCTGGTGCAATAACATCATTCTATGACTATCTTGGAATAGGGATAGTGTGTTGGGTAGTTATTGTCAACTTGACCCAAACCTAGACATATCTGGGAAGAGGGAATCTTAATTGAGAAAATGCCACTGTTAGATTGGCCTGTAGACAAGTCTGTGGGGTACCTTCTTGATTGATGACTGGTGTGGGAGGGCCCAGCCCACTATGGGACATGCCACCCCGATGGTTCTGGGGTGTATAAGAAAACAAACTGAGCAAGACAGGAGGAACAGGCCAGCAAACAGCACTCTTGTGAGGTCTTGGCTTCAGTTCCTGCCACCAAGTTCCTGTCCTGGCTTCCTGTCATGGTAGACTGTAATTGGGGCATGTAACCAAAAATAAATCCTTTTCCTTCCAAAAGTTGTTTCTAGTTGTGGTGTTTTATCACAGCAATAGAAACCCTTACTAAAACAGACAGCTTTGGTCCAGTTGCCATGGCAACTAAAGAAACCCACCAACCTGGCAATATAAGGAAGCTGTTAACACTACATAGCTGTGATGGCTGTCTTCACTGTCCGCTTGACTGCGTCTAGAGTGAACTAAAACCCAAATGGCTGGGCACACCTCTGGGAGATTTTTTTTCTTAAATCATTTGAAGTGTGAAGACCCACTCCTCATCCAGATCTTTGTAGTGGGAAGATCGACCTTTAATCCAGATCTTTTGAGGTGGGAAGATCCACCTTTTATCTGGGCCATACTTTCTTCTGGCAGCCTATAGAAAGGACACAGGAGAGGGAAGCTTGCTCTCTGCCTGCTTGCTCTCGCTCTTGCTAGCGAGTCCATTCCTTCACTAGCATTAGGGACTATTTCTTTGGGAAATACTCCAGTGTATACTGAAGACCAGCTGAGATAGCCAGCCTCATGAACTAAACAACTACTTTAACCTTCTGGATTCTTGGGCTTTCCGTTCATAGGCAGCCTGTGTTGGGTTAGCTGGACTACAGCCTGTAAGCCATTCGAATAAATCCCCTTTATATATGTGACTTTCCTGGGCATGACTAGAGTGGCCCAGCAGCCGTGAGAATATATGAACATATATATATATATTCACTCTAGTTTTTTTTTTTTTTTTTTAGTTTTTTTTCAAGACAGGGTTTCTCTGTTTAGCTTTGCGCCTTTCCTGGAACTCACTCTGTAGCCCAGGCGGGCCTCGAACTCACAAAGATCCACCTGCCTCTGCCTCCCAAGTGCTGGGATTAAAGGCATGCACCACCACTGCCCGGCCTCAAAATTTTTGACAGAACATCTTATCAGAGTGGAGGTCAGGGGATAGAGTGGGGAACATGTCAGATTCCAGAAAATGGGTCAAGACACAGTCAAGCCTAAGTTTTACTGAAAGCAGGAATGAACTTATTTTGACCTTGTAACAAGATGACTTCTAATCTTAAAATGGAGTCAGGCTGGTTTATCAATAGAAGATTATTTCCTCAACTCTGACATTTCTCTCATCTCCAGCTAGCATATTTTACAGAGAGTGGGAACAAAGACAGCTGGGCACTCCAGAGGTCAGTCTTGTCTTTGAGAGTTGGGTGTTTATCTTTTGTCCTTATTGCCTCCTGTCTCATTATTCTGTCTGTGGGCCAAGGTCCCCATGCTCCCAATGTTGAACAGACATACTGATAGCAGCATGTATGTTTAGACTCTCTACAATATGAAATACAAATGTGCTTCCATAGTACGTGATACAAATTTGTGGCCACCCAACTTTCTTCTCTAATATCAATTTGAGACCAACGTATGCTATGTAGGATCCCGTCTCAAAAAATATCCATACTTGTTATTTTGGGGGGTTGGGTATTTGTGATGTTGGCCTGGTGTGGCATTTGTGATTCACAAGGCCCTCAGGAATTTAAATCCATCCATCCAGCTTTACACACACACACACACACACACACACACACACACGGGACAGGGGAAGGGGAAAGATTGAGAGAGAGAGAGATATTGAGATTGTTCTAAAGTGTGGCCATCATTTGGGGCCCAAAAACAATTACAGTCATCACTGGGCACACACCGGCTGCCATTTCAGAGTTGGGAGGAGGCCAAGGGATAAAGCTCGGAGAGCAAGCAGGAGCACGCGAGGCAGGGAGGGCTCAGCCTCCTGCGTAAATTAGGGTTCCTTCGTGAGAGGCCTTTGAGCTGGACTGGACTGCGCCAGAGGCTGTGGGGCAGGTGGAGGCCTGACAACCCCAAAGCTTGGTGTGGAGCATTTAGGAGGAAGGAAGGGAGTCTGCCTTCCTCTTTTGACTCATCTACCCTTTCTGGCCACTTCCCGGGGTTCTCACCTACTCACCTATACTCATTTTATTTCTTTTTAATGATGCAAGTCTTTAACATTCTAAAACTGCTTTAAACTTATTTTTTTTGTGTATGTGTGAGGGCCTGTATATGCTGTGCTGCATATGTGTTGGTAAGAAACAACCTGTGGGGCTGGAGAGATGGTTCAGTGGTTAAGAGCACTGACTGCTCTTCCAGAGGTCCTGAGTTCAATTCCCAGAAACCACATGGTGGCTCATCTGTAATGAGATATGGCGCCCTCTTCTGGCATGCAGGCAGAACACAGTATACATAATAAATAAATAAAAATCTTAAAAAAAAAAAAAAAAGAACCTGTGGGAGTCAGTTCTCCACATTGCGCTATATGGGTCCAGGGAGCGAACTCAGGTGGTCACGCTCAGTGGAAATGCTTTTACCAGCTAATTCAGGAAGGCCAGAAAATGTTTATGTACTTCTGAAAATAATAAAATGTCTTGCTCTTTTTTTTGTTTTGTTTTGTTTTTCGAGACAGGGTTTCTCTGTGTAGCTTTGCGCCTTTCCTAGAGCTCGCTCTGTAGACCAGGCTGGCCTCGAACTCACAAAGATCCGCCTGCTTCTGCCTCCCAAGTGCTGGATTAAAGGCATGCGCCACCACCGCTCGACAATGTCTTGCTCTTAAAAAAAAAAAAACTTTATGTTCTCAAATTCCAAGCAATTACAAAACACCTCTGTTGTCCCTTTCTTTAATTGTTGCTGCCTTTTAAGCCAAGCTGTCTGAATCAGCAACTGCAACTCCACCGCTCCCAGCAGCTGTTAGGCCGGAAGGGACTTAGCAGGAGGGAATTCTGTTCCCTCAGGCTCCAACTCTTTTAAAGCTATGAAGAGACCTCAACTAAATCTCTGCCCCTCTAAAGAACTCAAGATTCAAAGGTTAAGGTGGAATTCTGCTCTTCAGAGGCTGAATAGCAAGTAGATCACCGCCTTTCTTTGTTCGCATCCTCCAAAAAGCCCCCATGCTTGCCTTGTCCCCACTTCAGAGCCCTTCTCCACCTGGCTCCTACCACTTCCGGCAGCTAGTTGCTGACTCAGCCTGCTGACTGAAGGCTGCCCTTGAACTCAAGAGATCCCCTGCCTCTGCCTCCCAAGTGCTGGGATTAAAGGAGTAGCCACCACGGCCTGGGTCCTGGCTATTTACTTGGGTTCATGAATCTTGCTTTTCAAGTTTTGCTTCAGATCTGTCACTCGGCACCTGTAGGTTCTTTGGGCTATTTCCTGTCCTTGTATTCTCTGGAGCGTTGGCAGCCACAATCTGCTTCTTTGTGTTTTGTGGTATAGAGAAAACACTTAAGTTTGTTTGAAGTATCATATAGTCCAGGCTGGCGTCAAACTTACTGTGTAGTAGACCTTGAACTTCTGATCTTCCTGTCTCTATTTCCTGCATGCTAGGATTACAGACATGAACCACCATGCCTAGTAAACGCCACGCTGGGGATGGAACCCAGGGTTTCCTCAGGCTGAACAAGCTCTCTATCAACTGTGCTATTCTCCAGTTCCACCCCTGAGACCTATCAGTTTTCTTTTTGTTCGTCCTAGATTCACCTCTGTTGCTGTGGCGAAACACTGAGCAAAAGCCACGTATGGGAGCAAAGAGTGCCGGGAATCTAATCCAGGTCCTCTGGAAGAGCAGCCAGTGCTCCTAACTGCTGAGCCATCTCTCCAGCTCCCAGGACCTTGTTCTGAGTCTTTTTTAATAAGACCACGAGAGCCTCTGGACTAAGCAGTCTGAGTGACTTTTGGGTTCAGGTGCTAATGGTACCAGGCTCTGGCACTTAGAACATACTGACCCCTGTACTGTCTTCTGCTGGGTCTGGCCCCCAGGAATCCCTCACCCTTCCTGACTGGCTCCATACAGCCCTTCCAGAATGAGTTCAGGAAAGGCTGCTCAGGGATCTGGGTTGCTATGCATGTGTGGTGGTGGGTGTTTAGTAGTGAGGGGTCATGTAGAGAGAATTTCTTCCTTTAACAGGCTCATATTTGTGTGTGTAGGGTGGTCCCAAAACAGCTTGACCACATAGCTGCCATGACAGGCTTAAAGCCCCAGACACAGCTTCTGGCAGACAACAACTAGATCCAGGAAGAGCCATAAGCTGACCCCACCCAGTGGGGTCTGCATCTAAGAGGAAATACCTGACATTCCAAACATTCCCTATACCCTTAGACAAATGTCAATCAGGGTCCTGAACCCTGGAAATCGCCTCACCCCGACCTCTGCTACGATTAAAAAAAAAAAACCCACCTCATCTGAGCTCAGGGCTTACTGCTGCATGGGACAGAGACCAAGCCCTGGAGCTTGAAAATAATAAAGGCTCTTTGCTTTAACATATGGGATTCCATCTACATGATGGTCTTTTGGGGGTCTCCAAGATCTGGGCATAACATTTACCATCATTTATATTTTCTCTCTCTCTCTCTCTCTCTCTCTCTGTGTGTGTGTGAAGGCCAGAGTGATGTCTTCAGTGTCTTCCTCAGTTTCTGGTCTACTTTATTTTGGGGGACAGAGTCTCCCATGAACCTGGAGCTCACTGATTGGCTAGACTGGACAGTGAACTCTGGGGATCCGCCTGCCGCTGCCTTCCCAGTGTTGGGGTTGCTGTGCTCAGCTTGTTATGTGATCTGGGGGATCTGAACTCAGGTCCTCACACTACAGCAAATGTTTCATCCACGGAGCCATCCTCCCAGCCTCATTTATATTTGAATATTTCTCTTGACCATGGCTGGAAATTCTGGTGAAGTTACTAAAGATTCCTGGAACCACATTGCTGGTTTACCAGGGGCAACACAAAATTCTGTTGGCCAAGAAATGACTCCTTAGAACCCAGAGCTGATCTCTCTGAGCTGCCTGGTTGAGATTGGAGAGTCTAGGACCTCAGAGCTCATTTAGTACATGATATCTCATGCTATAAAGTACCCGGGACTTGCTTAGGAAGCTGGCTATGATGCAATCCGATTCAGCAGGCCTGGGTGTAGACTGGTTCCTGGAATTTACATTCTATCAAGCCACCAGGTGAGCCCATTGCTGCTGATTAGTGGACCTCATTTTGAGTGGCATATACCTAGTTCATGGCCAGTGTGGTTTGAATAAAAATGAGCCAATAGGCTCATAAAGAGTGGCACTATCTGGAGGTGTGGCCTTGTTGGAGGAAGTGTGTCACTTGGGGCGGGCTTTGAGATTTCAAATGCTCAAGTCATGCCCAGTGACACACTCTCTCCCTGCTGCCTGCTGATTCAGATGTGGAACTCTTGGCTCCCTCTCCAGAACTATGTCTGTCTGTGTGCCACCATGCTTTCTGCCATGATGATAAATGGACTAAACCTCTGAACCTATAAGCCAGTCCCAATGAAATGTTTTCTTTTGTTAGGAGTTGCTGTGGATGGGGGGCAGGGGCAAGAGAGATGGCTCAGAGGTTAAGAGCAGTGATTGCTCTTCCAGAGATCCTGAGTTCAATTCCCAGCAACCACGTGGTGGCTCACAACCATCTAATAGGATCTGATGCCCTCTTCTGGAGTGCAGGTATGCATGCAGAGCGCTCATTCATAAAATATAAATAAAATTTAAAATAAAAAAGTTGCGGTTCTACCCTCCTGAATGCTTAAGGGAAGTTCCTTGCCTGGTACCCTGAATAATGGGCGTTAACAGATTAGAAGCAAGATTGTAAAACATCAGTAGCGAACTTCTGCCCTCCGGGGTCCTCCCATTGTGCTGTAAGCCTGTATTTAAGACCTCCTCCCCGCTTAAGTAAATGACATTCAGCATTTAAAATTAATATATATATATTATATAATTGAATGAATACTGTGAATGTAATCTATGAATACCACAAATGTGATTAATATCATGAGTGTAAAAAAAAAAGTTGCTGTGATCATGGTGTCTCTTCACAGCAATAGAAACCCTAAGATAGCCTGCCAACTACTTTCAGAGGTCAGTCAGTTCTCAGGGAGAGGAAACTGTGCCCCAAATCCCACACTTCCCCCTCCAATGTAGAGGTACTTGAAGACAAGGAGGGAAATATTGCTTACAGTGTTGTGGAATATTATTTTAAGATGTGTTACATTTGTTTATGCTATGGAACATTTGTTTTAATGATGCAAAGATGTGTTGCATTCTTTTATGTTGCAGTTGTTTAACTCTGTGAAGCTGTGTTACTTTGCCTGTCTAAAACACATGATGGTATGATAAAGAGCTGAATGGCCAATAGCTCATCAGGAAAGGATAGGCAGGGCTGGCAGACAGAGAGAATAAATGGGAGGAGAAGAAAGAGCAAAAGAACAAGGAGAGGAGGATGCTAGGGGCCAGCCACCCAGCCACAGCTGGGCATTTATAAGTAATAATAAGCTGTGTGTGTGTGTGTGTGTGTGTGTGTGATTTCTTTGGGAGCTGGGTGGCAGGCTCCCCCAAAAGAATAAAGAGCCCAAAGAGTAAAAACCAACCAACTAGAGCTTAAGGACATGGAACATGCTGGGGTTTGAGACAGAGACGAGAACACAGATGAAAAAGCCCGCTGTGGTGGCGCATGCCTGTGCTTGCAGCACTTCAGAGAGACTCTGTCACAGCAAAATGCAGCAAAACAAAACAATAAAATACACCTAAACCCAAAAGGGGCTGGGGATGTAGTTCTGTGGTAGAGGGCTTGCCTGTCATGCTTGAGAACTGGAGGTTAGTCCCTAGCACCAAAATAAAGGAATTCAATTATTTAAGGAACAAAAGTGGGGGAGGCTAGTGAGATGGCTCAGTGGGTAAAGATGCTTGCCACGAAAGCCTGGCACAGGAGTGCACACATTCATGCACATCCACACAGTGATAGTAAAGTTAAAAACAGAACGGATGAAAGGTAGGTTAACCAGTTTCATGATTATACATAGACACCCACAAGGACCCTCTGATCTTTGTCTTGCCCTGAACTTGAGTGCCCTCGCTGGGAACTCAGAGCTTTCCCTCCAGCCCAGGATATAGGATCAGTTCTGCAGGTTCGCTAGCCCTCAGGTTGCAGGAAAAAATGATCAGTCCCTGGGGAACTGAACAGTGTCTTCTGCAGACTCATACTGTTGAGGAGTGCTCTTGAGATCCACACCTGTAGGGAGTTAAGAAGCAGTGACTCCTGTTCCATCTTGCTGGGTGACTGCCAGGGCAGCCCAGTGCTTCAATGAAAAGAGGGGGGTGGAACAATCTTAATGGCTTGAATCTGGACTGTCCCCCAAAAGCTCACATGTTAAAGGTCTGGTCTCTGTGCAGCAATGATCAGGGGTGAGGCTTTGGAGAGTCTTTGGATCACCAGGGCTCTGAGCTCATGTGTGGATTAATCATCTGAGGAACTCATAATTTGATAGCATTATTGGAGGGTATATACATGAAGCTCTGGGTTCAGTCCCCAGCAATAACAAAAAAAACAATGCAGAAGTTCTGGATCGGATCCTACCTCCTGCTGTTGCTTGCCAGAGGCAGACATTCACAAAACACACCGCAGCATTGCTGCACAAAACCCAGCGGTCTCTTCATTTAAGTTCAAAGGAAACCACATTCTTCAGCTGGCTGAGAACACAGTGATCGCCTAGCTCAATCGCTTCACTTTTTTTTTTTTCTTTCTCGAGACAGGGTTCATTTCTCTGTGTAGCTTTGCGCCTTTCCTGGTACTCCCTTTGTAGCCCAGGCTGGCCTCGAACTCACAGAGATCCGCCTGCCTCTGCCTCCCGAGTGCTGGGATTAAAGGTGTGCGCCGCCGCCGCCGCCGCCGCCGCCGCCGCCCTTATCGTTTCACTTTCTATGTGGAAAAATACAGGATTTGCCTCGGAAGGTGACTTGCTTTGAGTCAGGGGTGAGTTCATGCATGGCACGTCAGAATTTGGAATCCATTCTTTCAGATTTCAGATCATCACTTTTTAAAAACTTAGCTGATTGAAAGCAATAAAAAAACCTTCTGACTCAATCTGGAGAAGTGGCCGAGTGGTTAAGAGCACTTGTTGCTCTTGCAAAGGACGTGTATTTGGTTTTCAGCATCCACGTGATAGCTCACAAACATCTGATATCCTCTTCTGACCTTTCTGAGAGCTCTAGGTGTGCATGCAGTGCATATATGCACATGCAGGCCAAGCACTCTTTCACATAAAATAAAAAAATAAAAAAAACCAAAACACCCCCCAAAACCCAAATTTCTGTCTTAAATTTGGTTTTTTATGTGGATGAAAAGAATGGAACTTGGGCTGGATGATGAGTTCGAGGCCAGTCCGGTCTACGTGGGTGAGTTCCAGACAGCCAGGGTTACACAGAGAAACCTTTTCTTGACAAACAAAAACCAACCAACAACATACCCTTCCCTCCCACCTCCCCATCCCCCCCAAAAAAAGGAGAAAGAAAAAAGAAAAGACTGGACTGTGATTATCAAAAGAAAGGCTTCCAGAACACAGGAGGCCGGTGGCAACAGGAAGAATGCTCTGAGGCTCATCTACGAGCTTTTCTGTCCCTGTGCTCTTCGGCCACTCAGTACCAAGTGCATCTTCTACTAGCACGGCTTAGTGGCCCACGCCTTGTGATTCAGAAGTGGGAAGTGTGGTTCCTGTCAATAAGAAGACCATCCCTGGGTTGGAGATTTAGCTCAGTGGTAGAGCGCTTGCCTAGCAAGCGCAAGGCCCTGGGGTTCGATCCTCAGCTCAAAAAAAAAAAAAAAAAAAAAAAAAAAAAAGACCATCCCCATCCATTCCTGGGCCTGACACCGTAGAAACAAACTAGTGTGTGTGGCCACTGATAGGGAAAAAGGGTGTTAGATAACATAGTCGGCATTTCTTGCAATTAGCTCATGAGGTGCTAATTTGCTGTCATGAAGTAAAAAGGATCCCACAGGCAATGGAAACTTAAGACTCAATTCAGACGAAACAGGCATCTTTTCTGGTTGTCAGCCTTTACTAGCTGCATTTGTGGTGTGTGTGTGTGCGCGCGCATATGAAGGTACATGTGGAAGACAAGACTACCTCCAGTGCCATTCCTTGGGAGCTGTTACCTTGTTTATTGAGACAGGGTCACTCACTGGCCTGTGTAGCTCACCAAATAGGTTAGGTTGATGTTGTTGTCTGCTTTTTGTTTTTGTTTCTTTTGAGACAGGGTTTCTCTGTGTAGTTTTGGAGCCTGTCCTGGATCTTGCTCTGTAGCCCAGGCTGGCCTTGAACTCACAGAGATCTGCCTGGCTCTGATTCCCGAGTGCTGGGATTAAAGGCGTGTGCCACCACGGCCCGGCTTTGTCTGCTTTTTATTATTTACGGTGGCTGCCCCTTAAGCAACTGCTGTTCTAATCAGAGACGGCAACTCTGCCATTACCAGCAGCAGTTAGGCCACAAGGGCCGCAGCCTGAGGGAATTCTGTTCCCTTGGGCACCAACTCTTTCAAAGCTACTAAGGGAAATTTATCTAGATTTCTGTCCCTCTAAAGAACTCACCATTTAAAAGTTGAGGTGGAATTCTGCCGCTCAAAGAGGCTGAATAGCAAGCAGCTCACCTCCCTTCGCTTGCTTGCGTCTTCCAAAAAACCCCACGTCCTTCTGCTCAGCCTCCACTTAAGAACCCTAGCTACACATGGTTCCTCCCTACCACTTCCTGCCAGCTACTTGCTGATTCAGCCTCCTGCTCACAGGTTAATTTTATCTAATCAAACAAATGTAACACATCTTTGAGTTGTTAACAAAAGCAGTAGGAAAAAATGCAATACAATTTAAAGTAATATTCCACAACAGGTTGACTGGCCAATGAGCCCCAGGGACCTGCCTATCTCTTACTCCCCAGCACTGGGATTACATAATCATGCTACCATTCTGCCTTTTTTTTTTTTTTTTTTTTGTTTTGTTTTGTTTTGTTTTGTTTTGTTTTTTGAGACAGGGTTTCTCTGTGTAGCTTTGTGCCTTTCCTGGAACTCGTTTTGGAGACCAGGCTGGCCTCGAACTCACAGAGATCTGCCTGCCTCTGCCTCCCGAGTGCTGGGATTACTTTTTTAAAAATATCTTTATTTCATCACTTTACTTGATTAATGTGATAATTTGTCTGAGAGTGTAATTCTAAGTTGGAAATTACTTTTCTTTTTTTAAAAATTTATTTATTTTCATTTTATGTGCATTGGTGTTTTCCCTGCATGTATGTTCGTGTGAGGGTGTTGGATCTTGGAGTTACAGGCAGTTGTGTGCTACCATGTAGGTGCTGGGAATTGAACCTGGGGCCTCTGGAAGAACAGCATGTGCTCTTAACCACTGAGCCATCTCTCCAGTCCTGCGGGGCCTGCCTTTTTAATGTCAATTCTGGGCATTGAACTTGGGTCCTCACACTCGTATAGGAAGCACTTTACAAACTGATTTAATTCCCCTGTCCCTGCATTATCCTTTTCTATGGCAAGCTTTAAGATGTAAATGTCTTGGACTCGGACTGTGGTATCCATGAACCGCTTATGCTCCAAGAATAATCTCATGGGTCTCATGTTTCTTGGAATGAACTTTTATTTTTCTGATAAAGCTCTTCCAATATTCTGATTTTACAGATGAGATAACAAAGGCTCTGAGAGAGATCTCACGTGCTTTAGGTCACGTGTTTGATTCAAGCTCAGATTTCGAGATAGAAACCCAAGTGCTATATCCCTTTCTTGCCCCTGCTGTGTCTCTAAGATTAATGAGATGGCAGGGCACAGTGAGGAAGAAATGATAGCTCCACACTTTTTGTGCATTTTCACATGGTTTTGGTGAGAACGCTAAGGCTCTGTTATTATCCACTTAATAAAATGGCCAACCAGAGGTTGTCAATGGGCCAGGGTGTGACTGCTCACAAGCTTACCAGCAAACATGTTTCGATTTTATATCTACGTACTATCAGAAGACACAGGCTCCCTGGGGCAACAACAGAGGTTGATGACTGACAGGTAGACAGCAGTAAGAACAGTGTATGGGTTAGCCAGTGGTACCTGGGTGTGCAGTGGGTGCCCCATGCAGAGGAAAGACTGAGCATTTTGCCTGGTGCCCCATGCGGAGGAAAGACTGAGCATTTTGCCTGGTGCCCCATGCAGAGGAAAGACTGAGCATTTTGCCTGGTGCCCCATGCGAAGGAAAGACTGAGCATTTTGCCTGGTGCCCCATGCGGAGGAAAGACTGAGCATTTTGCCTGAGTGGTTTTGGTCTTGCTTTGGTCCTGTGTTTCCTTGCTACGTCTCCGCTCATCGACACCTGAACAGCAAACAGCCTTGGCAGCTAGACGGCCATCTCCAGCCTTGCCATTGTGTGCCAGAAGTATGGACGTTGTTTTTGCTTGTCTGTTTTGCTTTGACTGTTGAAGTTGGACTGAATGCATTTTGCCCCGTGAGGTGGCCATGAGCCTATGGAGATAAGGGGTAGAAGATTATGGCTTAAAAGTGATCATATTTGGGTGTCAGGTGGAAACTAGGAAACTGCTGACCTGCATGTCCCTTCTCACACCCTGGAGAGATTATGCATTACCCCG
This sequence comes from Peromyscus nudipes, assembly GCA_902168325.1. Taxonomy (NCBI): domain Eukaryota; kingdom Metazoa; phylum Chordata; class Mammalia; order Rodentia; family Cricetidae; genus Peromyscus; species Peromyscus nudipes. Next base: position 13,398 of record CABHPH010140100.1, read on the forward strand.
GAATATTAGCCAATATCCTCCAACGGGGAGGAGGAGAAAGTTTATTTTTACAGTGCCAAGACATCTCTGGGGAGCAACATTTCCAAGTCTCTCAGGCAAAATTCACTGTCTTTGGTTGCCAAGGCAGTTGGCTATTCAAATGCCTTTTGTTCAGAAGGCACGGACTGTGCAGAGTTAGAAGACTTATCTCTAAACAGTAGTAAGAAAATGGAAGCTTAATATATGAATGGTTTGATCTCGGGCATGTGGAAGTATTGGGAAAAGAAGTCAATCAGTGGATGGCTGGTGTAAACAAAGGTACTTCCTACTATTGATGTAGTAATCAGTCTTTGTTAGAAAAATGAGAGATGAATTCACATTGTAGCATAATTGATCTCAGACCTATATGACCTGGGTGGATTCTTTGCATTTTTAAAATTTATGTATTTATTTATCTATTTATTTTAGTTTTGTTGAGACAGGGTTTCTCTGTGTAGCCCTGGCTGTCCTGAAACTCACTCTTTAGACCAGGCTGTCCTTGAACTCACCAGAGATCCACCTGCCTCTGCCTCCCGAGTGCTGGAATTAAAGGTGTGAGCCACCACCACCACCACCACCACCACCTGGCCCTCTTTACATTTTAAAATGTGTGTGTGCATGAATGTTCTGTGTGGAGGCCAGAAGACAGACTCAGGCATCATCTTCAGCAACTTGGGTCACCTTCTTTGAGACAGGGCCTCCCACTGGCCTGGAGCTCACCAATTATGCTAGACTAGCTTGCCGGCGAGCTCCAGGGATCCTCCTGCCTTTGCCTCCCCAGCACTGCAATTACAGGTGTGTGCCATTGCTTTATGTATGTATTTATTCATTTATTCATTATTTATTTATTTATTTATTTATTCACTCATTCATTGTTTATTTATTTATTATTTATTTATTTATTTATTTATTTATTTGATTTTTGGAGACAGGGTTTCTCTGTACAGCCCTGGCTGTCCTGGAACTTGTCTGTAGACCAGGCTGGCCTCAAAGTCGCAGAGATCCACCTGCCTCTGCCTCCCGAGTGCCTGGGATTAAAGACATGCGCCACCACCGCCCGTCAGTGTGTGCCATTTATACAGATGGCCCGCCAGAGATGACCACTCAGACACAGTTTATAGCCAATTGCAAGTCTTTATTCCAGCTGGCTGGGACCATATCAGCTATTTGGGGACCTAGGTGTGGCCCCAAATGTCCAGAACACGGGGTTTTAATGGCAGCTTTAACTACACCCTGGCATCTTGTTGGCAGCTGCAGAGGGACTTCACAGAAGTAAGCGGTTTGAAGCAAGCAATTTTTGTTTTTGTTTTAATTTTTTTGAGACAGGGTTTCTCTGTGTGTCCCTGGCTGTCCTGGAACTCACGCTGTAGACCAGGCTGGCCTTTAATTCAGATCTGCCTGCCTCTGCCTCAAGAGTGCTAGGATTAAAGGGGGTGTAACATCACCAGCCCAGAGAAGTAAGCAGTTTTAACAGAAGCTAAGATAAGCAGTTGTCTGGAGGATGTTCCTAAAAACCGACAGTCTTAACAAAGACTAAGATTAACAAAGACTAAGATGCCCTAAGTTAGATAGGGCATCCTGACCTTTGGTTCTTAGAATAGGTGTTGTGGTTTAAACGAAAGGGGCCCCCAAAGGGAGTGGTACTATTAGCGGGTGTGGCCTTGTTGGAGGAAGTGTGTCACTGTTGGGGTGGGCTTTCAGGTCTCATATATGCTCAAGCCATGCTCAGTGTGACACTCAGTCTACTTCCTGTTGTCTTCTGGTCAAGATGTAGCCAGCACCATGTCTGCCTACATGCCTCCACACTCCCAGCTGCCATGCTCCCTGCCATGATGATAATGGACTAAACCTCTGAAACTGTAAGCGGCCACCTCATTTAAATGTCTTCCTTTATAGGAATTGTTGTGGTCATGGTGTCTCTTCACAGCAGTGGAAACCTTAACTAAGACAATAGGGTTGGGCAATTTTCCACAGGATTCTCCGTGAAGGAGACCAAATTCTACTTAAACCTAAAATGGCCTCAGCAAGACTACAAGATGCAGAAACCTCTGCACTGTCTTGCCCTGTCACACTGTCACCAGGTGAACCTTGTGACGGATTTTGACCAACACGATGTGGCAGGCATGATGTCGTGTTAGTGCTGGGCCTGGGCCCTGAGTGACTGGAAATACCCTCCTTCCCTTTCAGGGCTGTCCTGAACTGAGCCCGCCGTGGTGGAAATCGTCTCTGCCTGCCTTTCCAGCGGGCGTGTCACTGTGAGAAGAAGTAGTGTGTCCCAGGGCCATAGCACCAGCGGCCAGGCCTGCAAGGCCTTTGGCTTAACCTGCCTCAGGAGCTAGTGGAAGGCAGTGGTCCCCAGTGAGCTGTTCCCAGAGCGGTTCTCAGGTGAGCCCAGGTCAAATGGAAGTGTTGGAGGGTTCATTGTGCAGCAACAGGTAAATGTTAACAACAGGGTGTATGTGTGTATGTGTGTATACGTGTGCTTATGAAGGTCATGTATCTGAAGGAGGTCCTGGAAGGAGCACTGGTTCCTGTGGATATTCTTTTTTTTTTTTTTTTCTTGGTTTTTCGAGACAGGGTTTCTCTGTGTAGATTTGCGCCTTTTCCTGGAACTCACTTGGTAGCCCAGGCTGGCCTCGAACTCACAGAGATCCGCCTGCCTCTGCCTCCCGAGGGCTGGGATTAAAGGCATGCGCCACCAACGCCCGGCTTGCCTCAAGGCTTTTATGTTTCTCTGTTTCTGTATACCTTCTCTTTACTTCTTTTTCCATGGCTTGCTGTGCAGCTGGGCGGCTGGCCCATGGAGTCTTCCTCCCTACTCTCACTCCCAGATCTCCTTCTCCTCAGATTTCTCTTCCTATTTATTCTCTCTGCCTGCCAGCCCCACCTGTCCTTTCTCCTGCCTCGCTATTAGCCGTTCAGCTCTTTATTAGACCATCCGGTGTTTTAGACAGCTTCACAAAGTTAAACAAATACAACATAAAAGAATGCAACACATCTCTACATCATTAAACAAATGTTCCACAGCATAAACAAATGTAACACATCTTAAAATAGTATTCCACAACAGGCGTTTTATCTGACAGTTTAATCATTTTATCATTTAATCATTTTAATCATTTAATCAATTTAAACATTTTAATCTGACAGTTGCATTTTAGATAGGAATGACCCCACAGAAGCTCTTGAATACAGATTTCGCCACCAATGCTGTGTTCCGAGGTAGTACTTCTGAGAAGTGATAATGGGGATGTCATTTCAGAAGCCACCAAAAGCAGTGTACATGGCTCTTGTGGATGACGAAGGCCCGGCGGTTCTACATTCTTGCATCTAAGTTGTTTACACCAAATGCAGGATACACGAACAAAGAACCTCCGAACAAAGAACCTCCGGTGAAGAACCTCCGGTAATGGTGATCGTTGATCGGGAGGTGAGAAGAAGCCAGCAGGGAATCAACATAGGGAGGACATCTGGTCAATGTGGGCAAGCAAGGCGGCAGCCACTCACAGTGGGGGGCCAGGGCCCACACCCATGCCCAGCAACACTGTACATTCAGAATCTGGTCGAGTGCATCATGTCTATGCAAGTGTTTTCCTTCTTACATATCTCATGGGGCCATCAAAATCTCAACGATATCCTCACCACAGATTGCATTGTGAGGCAGAACTGGGTTTGACAGTGCTTTTCTTACGGCCACATAAATCTGTCTGTGAACCTTCTATTCATAGGCTTTCATGGGATCACTAAGCCAGAAAGAAGAATAGCCTATGGACTTGGGACCAGGTACCGAGTTTACTAAAGCCATCTCTTCTTAAGCTTATGGAATAGGACATAGCTGAGAGCCTGGGTGTGTTTGGTCCGGACCCCGATCATTCTAACCTCTTTCCTTCCATTGATAAAAGCTATCTTAAATGTCATAATAAAGCTGGGCACAGTGGGTATGCCTTTAATCCTGTCACTTAGGAGGTAGAAGCAGGTGGATCTTTGTGAGTTTGAGGATAGCCTCATCTACAAAGATTTCAGGCCATCCCAGGGCTACATAGTAAGATCCTTTCTTGAAAAAAAAAAAAAAATCACCATAGGCCAAGTGCGGTACACTCCGGTAATTCCAGCTACTCTGAATGTTGAGGCAGGAGGACTGAAAATTCAAGGCCCACCTGGGTGACATGGTGAGTTTAAGTCCAGTCTGGACAGTCTTATGAGACCTTGTTTGAACTTTGACCTTTCGTTAGTGAAACTTAAGCACATATTGATTTGCTGATGATAATGGCCCTATGGCCAGAAATAACGAAAGTCAATAAGGAATTCTCCATTAGAGTTTGTATGAGAGACTTTTCCTGGGGAGATGCACCCCCTCCCATTTCTACTCATTCCAGAAGGGTCCGAACCTGGTGATCAATGAGTTTTTATTGGGGTCACTAACAGGAATTTGGGTGAGAGGCTATTACAGGGGCAGGAATGACTCCAGGGCCGCTGCAGAACCCACCCTGTCACAGGTGAGGACTCAGTGAAAACTGTGACCCTGGAGCTTTCGGCACAACTTGTGGGCAGCCCCATGGCTGAGACATCTCTGCCTGGAGCAGAACTGGTCAGTCACCTCTTCTCCTAGCCTTGTGTATGGGGAAGGGCCCTCCGAATCTTGCAAATTTTCATCTTTCAGGATGTTGAGGTTTGTTTACTTCCTGTGAGCCTCCCCCTCCCTCCTGGAGGGAATTGCCATACCACAGCATTCCTTCACACTAAGAATATACAGTTTGGGTTGGGGATTTAGCTCAGTGGTAGAGCGCTTGCCTAGCAAGTGCAAGGCCCTGGGTTCGATCCTCAGCTCAAAAAGAAAAAAAAAAGAATACACAGTTCACCTTTAAAGAACTTTAATTCTTTTATTAATGCAATGTAAGCACACACCCATTTGCTGATAGGACGATGGTCACATTTATAAAAAACGACATCTAGGTCAGAGTTTCCTTTTCTGTGCGTTCACTATTTTATCTTCAGTGTATGAGGGTTCTGCTTGCATGTATGTCTGTGTACCATGTGCCTGCAGAACGGAGAGTAGGTATCAGATCCCTTGGAGCTGGAGTTCTGGATGGGTGTGAGCTGCCATACAGGTTCTGGGAATCAAACTTAGGATGTCTGTAAGAGCAGCCAGTGCTTTGAATCACGGCACCATCTCTCCAACCCTGTGTCTGAGTGTAGACTAAGAACACACATTTCAATTAATGGAATAGAACTTGAGGAATGTCTGTGGTGTGAGGCACTGACGTTGCCCCTTAGGCAGCACCTGTGTTGGGAAAAGAAAGGCCTCACTCAGTGTTGCCCAGAGGAGCATAGGAACAATAGCGATAGTAACTCGCAAGACAATTTCTTTTTGCAAGAAGGGTGCACCAGAGCCTACACTGACCTAGTGAACACACACTCAGCCAGAATGGCCTCTGCCTTTTATCCCTGGTGTAGGTGGTGACTGTGTCTCATCCCATGGCTGGGATCTCTGTAAGAATTAACTATGCAGCAAGAAATAAAGAATGAGGGCTTTATTTAACATGAGAGGTGGTACATCAAGACCGGGTCGCAGTGTGATCAGGTGCAGGACCAAATAACACACCAACCAGAGCTGGAGTGTGGGTTACAGGCTTTCAGCGGGTGGTTTTTGTAGCCAAGGGAAGAGAAGGGAGAGGGTTTCCTTAGGGGCAGAATGGGGGGCGTTGGCTGTTTTCCTTAGATAAGGTGTTTTGAGGTGCAGGGTCTGTGCTCTCCTTGTATCACTCTGTGTGTGTGTGTGTGTGTGTGTGTGTGTGTGTGTGTGTGTGTTGGTGGTGATGGGGCAGCTGCTTTTCATCTTCAGTCCCCAAATAGCTGCTTCCTGGAGCTATGAGTTCAGTTAGGGCCTTAGCTTTTTTTGGGGATGGGGTAGGGGGCGGGGATGTTGTTCCTTTAATATCAACTGCATGATCTGATGAGATTGGCTAAGTGGTACAAAGAGGGTAGTGGGGGAGTTCAGGAAATTTGGGCCCTTGTCAGGTTGACTACCTTGGGAGGGAACGTTTTTCACACCTGCAAGCCATATTATCTAGAATTCCATTACACATTCCATTTCATTTTAAACAGACTTGTCTCTGGTGAAAAACATCTATTTGGCAATTTTTTTTTTTTTTTTTTGAGACAGGGTTTCTCTGTGTAGTCCTGGCTGTCCTAGAACTCACTTTGTAGACCAGGCTGGCCTTGAACTCACAGAGGTCTGCCTGGCTCTGTCTCCCGAGTGCCGGGATTAAAGGTGTGCGCCACCACTGCCCAGCTGCCATTTCTTTGTTTAATGCAACTGTGGTAGATCTCAGACTGTCTAGCTACCCTTCACGTTTCCAGAAATCGGCCCCGCCCCCCTGCCCTGCCCCTTGAGAGTTAAGAAGTCACCGGTGCTAACTCCCCCTTCAAGCTGCAAGACCTATTTATGACCTACCCAGAACCTGGCTCCCCGTTACATAGGCTAAGCCAGACTAAATCACATGGGGTTGGATTTACCACTAACCCTCTAACTATAAAAGCAGAAACCCCCCTTTGTTCAGGCAATCTTAAGACTTTTCCGTCAGGACCCCCCCATCACACTGTGCATAGTGACTTCCCTCCCGCTCTCCCACGTCAAGCTCTCTCCTCATTAAGGTCCTCTGGTATGGTGTTCATGCTAATGTTCCTAAGACGTTCTGTACTCCCCAGCCCGCTCACCACCTCACAGGGCTCTCTCCTACTGTAGTTCACTCGGAAGGTAATGTCCCCGCAGCTCTTTACAAAGTAACCTCCTGTTCCCATCTGATTTGTAACAAACTCATCTTATTTCCGGAGGAGGAAGCAGTTAGAAGTAAGAGAGTGGCGGTGGTTGGATCAGGTGAGAGGGGCTGACACGGAAACGACCCTTCAAGAGTGAGTCTTAGTAGGAGAGAGGGCATCAGGACCATGGGAATCCTGATTGAACTTTAAAGTGGGAGAGCATTACAGGGGAACGGTGTATCCTGCCAGAGACAGCGTGGTGGGGCTTTAAAGGGGCGAGAGGTTTCCCTTTAAGACTCGGAGAGGAACATAACTAAGGGGAATAGTTGAGAGAGATCAAGAGCGCTGCTGTGGACGGGATGATGATGGGAGCCCCGGAGGAGGAGCCGCCAGAGACATCTTCTGAATAAAGGAAAACCTCTAACTTTTAAATTCTCCTATGGGGTGGTGAGAAGATTCCCCGCCATGTGATTTAGTTAGGATCTCCTAATGTGAAGAGGAATATGGAGGAGCCAGGTAAGAGGTAGGAACATAATGAGGGCTGTAAAGCCACAGCACAGTGTTGGTTCTTAACTCTCTGCTCAGAGAGAAAAAGGGAGGGGGAAGGAGGAGGAGAGGAGAAGAGAAGACAGAAAGAGTGAGCTGCATGGACTCATGACCTGGTTACCTCAGGCTGTGAAATCTGGCTACTTAGAGTGACCAGCATTTTAAAGGGACAGGTCCTCTATCTAACAGAAATCACAAGTGTGTTTCACCAAGCTCTTTCAGAGAACTGGATATTCTTGTTTTTCCAATCCTGTAGAAATACTGGGGCAGGCCAGGATGATGACTCAAGCTTGTGATCCCAGAACTTGGGAGGTAGCTGCAGAAGGGATATCTTTGGCTACACTGTGAGTTTAAGACCAGCCTGGGCTACATGAGACCCCATCGGGGGGTGGGGGAGAGAGTATGAATATGTCCGGACAGTAGAAAGGGTTTAGGATCATGTGACCTGGGGTTCAGCTGTTTTTCTAGTACCTGGTATGATAGTAGGGAAGCCTCACGGAGGGGCCGTTCCTGAAGAGGCAAGACTAAAGTCCAGGTGCAGTACAGGGCTGAGAGCGACTGAACACACACCAGCTCTGCATTCGCCAGAGTTTCTTCCTGGTGCTGGGCGCATGGGCTAAACCCTGCCCCTTGGCACTCTGGTTGACACAGGAGTTGACAGTTCTTCTGAAAGTGTTACTTCCTGTGCAACATCCCCCATGTGGCCTTTTCTTTTCATAGTGCCTTGAGTAGGGCTGAGACTTCACACGTGATTGGCTAGCACCCCACTACTGAGCTACATTTCTATGCCCAATCACAGATTTTATTCTGAGACAGGGTCTTGCTGTCCAGGCTGGTTTTGATCGTGTGATCCTTCTGTCTCAGCCTCCTAGAGTAGCTTGGACTATAGGTGTGTACCATCACACCAGGTTACTTCTATGTGTAGAGGTAAGTGACAGGCAGGGCCAGTGTGCCTTGGGATTTGGCAGTCCTTGGACTTTTCTCTGCAAGGACAGCTTGCCTAGGGTGGGGTGTGTGTGTGTGTGTGTGTGTGTGTGTGTGTGTGTGTACTTGAAATAGCAACTCTTGGAACTGAGGTTGTAGTTCAGTGTTAGAGCAGCTGCTAAGAATGCATGAGAGCCTGGCTTGGGTCCTCAGTACCAAAACAGAGAGAGCCATACTTGTATACCTACATAGTGTATCATAGGGGCTGGAGACATAGCTCACTGCTTGCTGCCCTTGCAGAGGACAGGAATTCTGTTCTCAACACCATGTTAGTCATGTCACAACCTTTTGTAACCCTAGTCCTTGGGGATCTGATGCCCTCTTCTGGTTCCCGAGGGCACCCATATAATTAAAAATAAATCTTAACGAAGTATTACAACTAACAGGATTTCTAAGTGAATGGGGATAGAAATGTGTACAGCTGGCTGTATTGAGTGGAGAAGGCTAGCTCTGTCAGGAGATGCTCTCTGTACCAAATGCTACCCCTATCCCCAGTAGGTGGGTATTAGGGAACCTTTTAGCTGTTTTAAAACTTGTCTGCAGGCTTCTTCGGCGGTTTGTAGCTTCTGTAGGCAGAGGCTGCCATCTGGTGGTCATGTTTCAGGTTGCACCCTACAGGACTCCAGACTTTTCACCTAACTTTCTCAGCAGGGATGTCAGGCAATCCTGCAGCTCAGGTTAACCTCCAACACTGTATATCTTAAGTTAATTGTGGTGATAGTTGCATAAATTTGTGAATAAGCTAAAAATTTAAATTGTACATCTTCTTCTTCTTCTTCTTCTTCATCATCATCATCATCTTGTTTTTTTTGAGATAGGGTTTCTCTGTGTAGTTCTGGCTGTCCTGGAACTCACTCTGTAGACCAGGCTGGCCTTGAACTCACAGAGAACTGTCAGCCTCTGCCTCCTGAGTTCTGGGATTAAAGGTGTGACCCACCACTGCCTGGCAAATGGTTAAGCATTTTTCTGGTAGTGAGGAATTGAATCTAGCACCTTCTGTATGCTAGGCAAGTACAGTCTCAGCTATGGCGATGTTTTCTTAATTGAGTTTCCCTCTTCCCATATTACTCAAACTCCTGTCAAGTTGAAAAAAAACAAGCAAAAACAAACAAAACAAAAAAAACCACCCCAAAACCACCACCACCACACCACCAACAAAAATACAAACCCAAAAACTAACCAACACAGGAGAAAACAATAAAAATCACATCTTCAAGCTTTCTGAGATAGGTGTTATTGGTAGCATATCAAAAGTCCTTGATCTTGTAACTTACTGCCCATAGATCAATCTTTCCTCTCCTCTCTTTCCCTCTTGTGCTTTCCAACTTCTGGTAATCACTATTCTGCTCTCCACTTGGTAAGGACATTTTTCTTATAACCCATGTGAGAGTGGATGGTGTGTGTATCTTTGTGCCTGGCCTATCTCTCTTAACATGATGATCACCAGTTGCACGGATATTGTCATAAGGAATGGAGTTTCATCTTTTTTCTGGATGGGGAGTATACCACTATGTATGCATTTACCCTTCCATCAGTTCATGGACACTTACATTGCTTCTGTGTCTCGGCTGTTGTGAATAGGGATGTAATGGACATGGATGTCTCTTCAACATCCTTTCTTCATCTCATGGCCCTTTCACTGTATACTCAGTAGAGGAACTGCTGAATCACATGATATTTCTAATTTTAGTTCTTTCTTTCTTGACAGGATCTCACTGTGTATCCCTGGCTGTCCTGGAACTCACTGGGAAGAAGAGGCTGGCCTCTAACTCACAGAGAATGCTTGTCTTTGCCTCCCAAGTGCTGGTATTTAAGGCATGTGCTAGGCCTCTAACTCAAAGAGATCTGCCTGTCTTTGCCTCTCAAGTGCTAGGATTAAAGGCATGTGCTACTATGCCCAGCTTATTTTTAATTTTCTAAGGTGCCTCAATACTGTTTTAGATGACGGCTCTATTAACTCCCTCTCAACATTCATTTTTATGTGTATGGGTGTTTTGCCTGCATGCATATCTTTACACTAGGTGTATACCTGGTGCCCATGGCGGCCAGAAGAGGGGGTTGGTCACCTGGAACTGGAGTTACAGATATTTGTGAGCTGCCATGTAGGTGCTGGGAATTGAACCCGGGTCTTCTGGAAGAGCAGCCAGTGCTTTAACCACTGAGCCATCTCTCCAGCCCTGTGCAGAAACTTTTAAGGTAGATGTCATCCCACATCTGTTTCTGTTGCCTGAGCTTTTGAGGTCGGGTCTAAAAATCCCACACCCATTGGTCTCCGTCCATTTCCTCCCAGTAGTTTCAAGTTTCACTGAAGTCTTTGATCCACCTCAGGTTGATTTTTGTAACTCCCGAGAGAGGGAGGTGTAGTCTAATTCTTCCACGCTTAGATATCCAAAGTTCTCAGCCCTGCTTACCGAAAAGTCTCTTTTCTCCAACCTTAACATCTGTGGGCGCCTTTTAATTGCAGTTTCAATTTGCTCCTCAGACAGGGCTTTTTAGGTTATCTACTTTTCCCTTAATGAACTTGGGTAATTTGTGTCTTATAAGGATGTTTTTCATTTCATTTTGAATTTTATGTTATTTATATTTAAAATATATTTTAAAAAATCTTAAAATTTTTATAAGGCATTTTTCTATGTTTGTCCATGTATAAGAAGGTGCTTGGCTGTGAGCCACCATGTGGGTGCTGGGAACCAAAGTCAGTCCCTCTGAGAGAGAAACAAGTGCTCTTAACTGCTGAGCCACCTCTCCATCCTTCTATTGTTGATTTCTGATTTAATTTCTTTCTAGTCAGAACATTATACGAGTAAAATCCTTTTCGTGTAATTGAGATTTGATTGATTGCTGAGACTTTTGTTTTCGTACCCATCCTGTGTGCACTGCAGAACATTATCCTGCTGTTGTTGGCTTGAGTATTGCGTGAGGTTAAGTTAATCGGTGGTTGCTCAACTGGCCCATATTTTTGATGATTTCCCGTCCACTTGTTCTATAAGTTATTGAGAGAGGGAGGGAGGGGGAGAGAGAGAGAGAGAGAGAGAGAGAGAGAGAGAGAGAGAGAGAGAGAGAGTAAAGTTTCCAGTAGTAACAGTGAATTTCTCTCTTCTCTTTCTCTTTTGAGACAGGGTTCTCTGAGTAGCCCTGGAACTCTTTCTGTAGACCAGGCTGGCCTGGAACTCAGAGATCTTTCTGCCTCACTGGAGTGCCAGGATTAAGGCACGTACTACCATGCCTGATGGATTTGCCTGTTTTCATGACTACACCTTCAGCGCAAAGATCTGGCGTCAGTCACTGCTTCTTTCTTGTCTTTGAAGCATTTTTCACTTCCCAGCTCGATCCACAAGGAGGCACTCTGCAGCACACCTGCTTTCCCCGCAGCAAACTTAACACAGTGTTAAGTTTCTGTCAGCTTTTCTGTCTCGGGACTAGAGCATTAAGTCCTCGGCTACAGTAACTGCATTTTGTCACATTCATATTTGAGGGGCTAGGAGCTAACTGATGATGTGAGAAAGACAGTTAAGACGCAGCAAACAGTTGTCAGAGTTAAAACCCGGAACAAGGGCGGGAGGGATGGCTCAGTGGTGAGGAGCAGGTGCTGCTTTTGCAGAAGACCTGAGTTTGGTTCTCAGCACCCACATTGGGCAGCTCACAACCACTAGTAACTCCAGCTCCTGGGGACCCAATGCCCTTTCTGGCCTCTGGCCTCTACTTGCATTCACACACAAACACACACACACACACACACACACACACACTCACACATTAAAAAAGGAAAAACAAAACAACAACAACAACCCTTAGCCAGTCATCACGGTGCAGCACACCTTTAATTCCAGCACTTGGCAAGCAGAGGCAGGAGGATCTCTGTAAATGTAAGGCCAACCTGGTCTACACAGCGAGTTTCAGACCAGTCAGGGCTACATAGTGAGACCCACCCATATGTAACTTATATAAATCTTAAAAAAAAAAAGACCCAAACAAACAGAGGTGACATGGCAGCGCCGCTGCTGCTGTTGTCGCTGGGCTTCGCGTTCCTGGGCGGCCAAGGCGCCTGCGCCTGTGCAGCAGCAGGCACCCAGTAACCTCCATGAGCAATGACGGCCCCAAGACACACCTTACCTGCTCTCTGAACAGCAGTGGCGTCGACATCATTGGCCACCAATGGATGAGAGGTGGCAAGGTACGGCAGGAGGACATGCTACCTGACCTGCAGACGCAGGACATGGTGGACACAGATGACCGCTCTGGGGAATATTCCTGCATCTTCTTTCCTGAGCCTGCAGGCAGGGGCGACATCCATGTGGAAGGGCCGCCTCGGATCAAGGTCAGAAAGAAGTGGGAGCATTCCAGTGAGGGAGAGAAGGTGAGACTGGTCTGCAAATGTGATTCATCCCACCCTCCTGTCCCTCAGTGGACCTGGTTTAAGACCTCTGACTCTGGGGACCAGCTGATCACCAATGGCTCTGAGAGCAAATACTTCATGGTATCCACAGCAGAGAGATCTGAGCCGACCATCAGCAACCCGGATATAAATAGTGACCCTGGCACCTACGTGTGTAATGCCACCAACTCCCAGGGCACTGTCCAGGAGAGGATGACACTGTGTGAACGAAGTTGCCTGGCCTCCCTCTGGCCCTTTCTGGGCATCGTGGCTGAGGTCCTGGTGTTGGTCACTAATATCTTCACTTATGAGAAGCGACGGAAGCCCGACCAGACCTTGGAGGAGGATGACCCTGGTGCTGCCCCACTGAAGGGCAGTGGGCATCACATGAATGAAAAGGACAAGAATGTACGCCAGAGGAATGCCACCTGAATAGTGGAGCAGGCGGTGTGTGTGTGTGTGTGTGTGTGTGTGTGTGTGTGTGTGTGTTGGGGAGGCGCCTGACCCCAGCCAAGCCTCTATCTCCACTCCCTGTCCCATCTGTCCCGACCTGAGCCTACCCACCCCCAACCTCCTATCTCAACCCTGGGTGAAGACAGAGCCTTGCCTTGCAGAAAGCCCACATGGAAGAAGCAAGCCACCCAACAGCACCCCTGTTTCTAGCTTAAACTAAACGAGGTTTCTATGCAGAGAATCCGTTCCTGAGGGGTTTCTTTGTTTGATTTTTTCCCTTCCCCTTTTAAGCATGTCACTACAACCCTGTGGAGTGGGAGAGGAGTGGGGCCTTGTCCTTGGCCATGAGGGAGAGGCCAGGGCAAGCTCTGACTTCTTGGTGGAGGGGGCCCCCACCTGCTCCCCTGTATGGGACTGCCCATCCCCACCATGGGCAACATGGCTGGGCCTGCTGGGACCCCACAAATAAAGACCAACCCCCCAAACCAACCAACCAACCAACCAACCAACCAACCAACCAAGCAAGCAAGCAAGCAAGCAAGCAAGCAACCCAAATCCAACGAGGAACAAGAATTTAGCGCAGTCAGGAAAGTGCAGCACGGACCGGCAGAGAGAGTGCGTGGACTTCAGAAATCCAGTGACCAGGGAGGACGTGACTTCTCACACGATAGAAAAAGGCAGAGTGAAAATTGATGACCACATCTGACCCTTACTAGGGCGACTCTATCTGGAGCCTGTGGATGCACATGAAAGATTCTAAACAGCAGAGATGTGAAAAATCAAAGTAAGAGGAGATGGTCCAGGATGTGGCTTTGAGGAGTAAAAATAGCCAGAGATTTTTTCTTTTAAGGCTTTCTGATGTGGACATGGGCCAAAGGCTTAAAGGGACCGAGCTTGGTTCTAATGGATAAGGCAAGATTTTAAGAGGTGGCGCACTTGCTGTCACTCCGCAGGAGGACATAAGGGGGCTCTTCGGATGCTGACAGACCCAGCTTGACATAGCCAAGGCAGATGGTGAGCAGCATCACTGGGTGAAGGGGAGGGAGATGTAATCTCCATCCTGCTTTTATCACCCAGCTGTGATCCAAATTCTCCGCTTCCCATTTCACGTCACCCAGGCTATCTCTGTCTTAGAAGTTGACAGGCAGCAAGAATAGTTTGGGGGCTATAACGGATTCAAGATGTTCAGTTCTGACTTCGCAAAGAAGGAGTCCCCTTGTTCATGTTGTTATGCTAATGTTTTCCTGCACTGGACTGTAATTTGGACTCTTATATGGAGACAGGAGAGCATTTATTCAATAGCTTTGTGTTCATGTTTCACTCATAAGCTCAGCTCCACTAATGCACTGATGTATAAATATATTCAGAGCCTGGTCTAGGTATTGATAATAGAAAACTTTTGATGTAATCTTTGTCTTAAAAGAGCTCATGGCTTTATAGGAAAGAAAGTAGATATTTAGATATCTATACGGCAATTAATGACTTCCCATAGATGTGTGGGCCTTTTAAGGTTTAGTTGAGAGGCTTTTATGATATTCTTTTTTTTTTTCTTTCTTCAAGTCAGGTTTGTAGCCCTGGCTGTCCTGGAACTCATTCTGTAGATCAGGCTGGCCCCAAACTCACAGAAATCCATCTGTTTCTGCCTCCCAAGTGCTGGGATCAAAGGTGCATTCCACCACCGCCCGGCTCTTCTGATTTTCTTATGTGGTCTCTGTCTTAGTTAGGATTCTATTGTTGTGAAGAGATACCCAGACAATGGTAATGCTTATAAAGGAAAACATTTAATGGGGGCTGGCTTCCAGTTTCAGAGGTTTAGTCCATATTGTCATGGTGGGAAGCATGGCAGTGTGCAGTCGGACATGGTGCTAGAGAAGGAGCTGAGAGTTCTGCATCTTAGTCTGCAGGCAGCAGGAGACTACAATATATCAACCACAGGAGACTGTGCCACTAGACCTAGCTTGAGCATATGAGACCTCAAAGCCCGCCCCTACAGTGACCCACTTCCTCCAACAAGGGCACACCTCCTAATAGTGCCACTCCCCATGGGACAAGCATTCAAACAGGAGTCTGTGGGGGCCATTCCTATTCAAACCACCACAGTCTCTCTCTCCTTCCATTTTAAAAGAATGCTTCATATACCCCAGGCTGGTATATAACCTCATTATGTGGCTGAGGATGACCTTGAACTTCTGGTCCTCTTGCCTCCATCTCCTCGGTGCTGGGATTACAGGCATACACCATCACACCCAGCTCATGTGATTCTGGAGACAGAACCCAGAGTCTCGTGAATGCTACACGAGTACTCCACCAACTAAGTTACATCCCTGGCTCATGCATCGTGGTTTCCGAAGCAGATGTGTTCAGCTGCAGTTGGGTTCAACTGGAAGACTGGTAGGGCTTCTTCCACCTATCTCAGCGTTTCCCCCCGCGTCTCGGCGTTTCCCCACGCGTCTCGGCGTTTTCCCACGTATTTCAGCGTTTTCCATGTATCTCAGAGTTTTCCCACGTATCTCAGCGTTTTCCATGTATCTCAGCGTTTCCCCACGTATCTCGGTGTTTTCCCACGTATCTCGGCATTTACCCACATATCTCGGCGTTTCCCCACGTATCTCAGTGTTTCCCCATGCGCTGTCTCGTTGTCTCATCACTTCAGTAGTGTTTTAGGCACTTTCCTTGCTGCTGAGGCAAAATACCTGCAAGGATGAACTTAGGTGAGGGGGGTTCGCTTTGACTCAGGGTGTCGGGGCTACCGCTCCGTCATGACAGGGAGACTGGCAGCTCGGCTCACTCTGACCCTATGAACTTGAAGCACTGTTTATTTACATCTTGGCGGAGCAGGAAGCGGAAGAGCTGGAACAGAACTCTTAAAGGCCTGCTCCCAGGACCCACCTCCACCAACCGGTGCCCCCTCAAAAAAGTTTCATTGCTTTCTAAAGCAGTTCCACGACCCAGGGAGAACACGCCACACCCTAACCCTAAAAGGAGCCTAAGGTTCTTTCTTTCTTAGATTTTTTTTTTCTTTAAAGACAAGGTCTCACATACTGCAGGGATCCTGGAACTCACCATGTAGCTGAAGCTAGTCTTTAATTCCTGACTCTACCTCCCAGGTGCTCAGATTTTAGGCCTGTACTACTTTATCCAGCTTCTCTTTAGATTTTTGAGGTAGTGTCTCACGGTGCAGCCCAAGGTGGCTCCCACCACCAGGTAGTCCAGTTTTCCTTTACAGAGAGATAAACAACGTTTTTACCAGAGAGCAATTGCAAATTGGCAGGATTCTCAGGAGAGGGCCAGAAATGGCATCACTTCTGCTACATTTGATTGAGAAGTAGCGTCACAATGCCAGTCTGGACTCAAGAGGACAGGAAGTGCGCTCAGTGGGTGAGTGGCATGCACTTAGGTGGGTGAGGGACTTGATAGTGACCTTTTTTGGAGGAATGTTCACTACTGATGCAGCTAGCTAAGAGCCAGAGCTAAAATGTAGCGAGCACTTCTGAGTCAGATGGCAGGCCACATATCTGATGCATGCCATCTCATGGAATCCCTCTATATGAAATCTCCACGCCCAGTTGAATTCAAGACCAGCCTCAGTTAGCTCAGGTGAAGGTTTCGTGAACTCCCCACCCCTCCATGAGAGCATGCACACAGTCAACTAGACTAGCAAGTGGGCAGAGCTGAATGCCTCGCGACAGCGGGTGTTTGGCTGTGAGGGAAGTCCTCTATAACAGTACACCAGTCATATCAAGTCCAGAAGACAGCATTTCTGGACTCTTCCCCATCTACCTGTATTCCCAGCACACAGGAAACTGAGATGAATGGTTGTTAGTTTGAGTCCAGCATGGCTATATGTTGAGCTCCTAGTGTAAAAGATAAGTAAATCCCTTGGAGTTGAGGGTATGTTCAGTGTTAAGAGTGTGTGCTTATCAATGTACAGGCTCTTGGTATCATAATAAAGACACATTTTTTTTTTTTGGTTTAAGATCTAGGTGTAGCTGTGCATACCTTGAATTTCAACCCTCAAGAACCACCACCCAAGCTCTTCCTGCTGTCCGCCGATCTGGGTGTAGAATTCTCAGCTGTCTCTCCAGCATCGTGTCTGCCTGCATGCCGCCATGTTTCCTGCTACAATGATAATGGACTAAACCTCTGAATTACTGTGTAAGTGCCAGGAGGCCATCACGTTAGCAAGCTGAGAGAGAAACTGAGGCAAGATGTCAGGCCGGCGCCGGAAGAAGAAATTGTCCAGGCTGTCCCGGTCAGTCACGGCCAATGTCTTCTTTCAAGTAGGGCGGTTGGTGCGTTACCTAGAAAAAGGGACGTTCATGTACCAGATCAGCGTGGAGCTACACGGCGGCCGTCACTGAGTACCCGGCAGTGGAAATCCTAGCATTGGCTGGAAACTCTGCCAGGGCCCTGCCTGCCTGGAGAAGGGGCCCAGCACATTTTATATTCTTTACACAAGGCCTCTTTGGCAATTAACCAGGTCTCCACCAGAGTTTCCTTTCCATGTGTTTTCTTCTGATTGCTTTAGAACTTTTAAAAACAAACTAACATAAAAATAGACCCTGTTTAGATTTATAGCATTGACTTTTACACACTCTCACACACACGACAACCCTTTCAGATTCCTCAAGTCTTTGGTTCCTCCTTTTTCTAAGTGAAGAGCATGTGGCTGCCACCTGGATGTACTGGCTGTCTCCCTCAGTGAATAGAAGATAGGAAGATGTTGCAGGGTGCTTTTCTCTTCTGTTACAGGGTCTCCTTCCTGATCCCTAAAATATTTGTAACTACACCTAAAGAAGTTTGCTTCTGGATTTTTGTTTGCTTGTTCATTTTGTTTTCAAAGAAAAAAAGAAATGAAAGAAAAAAAAATCACCCATGTTCCTCTCTGCCCTTGGCCATCACTGACCTGTTTCCTGCTTCTGTGAATTTTACTATTTTATATTTCACATTCAAGCGAGAGCTTGTAATATTTCTTTTTCTGATAATATTCTTTAAAAAACTTTCAATTTATTTATTTTTATGTGTGTGAGTGTTTTGTCTGTGGGTATTTCTGTGGACCACATGCTTATCTGGTGCCTTTGGAGGCCAGAAGAGGGTATCATCTCCTGGGACTAGAGTTATAGATGGTTGTGTGAGCCTCCATGTGGGTGCTGAGAATTGAATCCAGATCCTCTGGAAGAGCAGTCAGTGCTCTTAACCACTGAGCCATCTCTCCAGCCCTGTAAAAAAAAAAAAAAATATATATATATATATATATATATATTAATGCCAGGGTTTGGTGACTGGATCAAGGATGGGGTAGGAAAGCAGAGAAATTGTACCTTTAACAGTATCTCAGATGTGTGTGTGGACTCAAGGAAGAAGAGAAAGCATTGGAAGCCATGTAAATTTGTAGGGAGAGAGGGAGAAGACGGCACAGACAATCTGAGTCGTGGGACTTCTGGGTCACTTAAGGAGAGATGCCCTTGAGTAGTGTATGTAGGATGTGTGACTCTGAAGATCGGAGACATTAGCTTTCATTTCACACTTAGAAAATTTGAGATTCAGAAGAGAAATCCTTTGCCCAGGGTTCACAGATCTTGCCCGTCTGCATGGTGCTTGTTTATTCTTCACACATTATATTTGCCTTCTCGTGGGTGAAGAGATTAATGAAGAATTCATCAGCAGAGTACAGCAGTCCTCCAGACTGCGCTCAGTGTGCAGCTCAGCTCTCCTTCTGGTCACCCTCGACTCTTAAGAATGGAAGCTATATTCAAGCTACTGTTCATTTTCCTCCATTGTTAGTGATGCTGGAAATTGAACACCAAACCTGGAAGGTGCTGGGTAAGCATTCTTATATTCCTAGCCCTGAGATAATATTACTTTAAAAATTTTAAAATCATAGGCTGGGTATGGCGGTGCATGCCTTTAATTCCAGCACTTGGGAGGCAGAGGCTGGCAGATTTCCATGTGTTTGTGGCCAGCCTGGTCTGCACAGTGAGTTCTAGGACAACCAAGACACATATATTTAATTAGTGTGTGTGTGTGTGTGCTTGTGCATGTACCGTGGTGAGTGTGTGGCAGTCAGGAAAACTCGTAGGAGTTGATTCTCTCCTTCCATTATGTGGGTTCCTGGAACTTATGCAGACAATTTCTGTGTCAAGAACCTTTACCCTCTGAGGCATCTTCCCGGGTTAACAATATTATTTTATTTTAAATTTCTTTATTTTAGTTTATGTCTATGTATATTTTGCCTGCATGTGTCTATGTGCACCTCATGTGGGCCTGGTGCCCACAGAGATCAGAAGAGGGGGTTCTAGGCTCCTCTAGATCAAGATCAGGTGGGTGCTGAGAACCAAACCTGGGTCCTCTGCAAGAGGTTCTTAACCACTGAGCCATCTCTCCAGCTCTGACAAATACTATTTAAAAAACTTAGAACCCTTTGGCTGTATATGGTCATTTAGCTCCCCCTTTCCCTTTTTATGTGTCCTAGGGTGGTCTCAGATTGGCCATGTAGCCAAGGACGATCTTGTACTTCGATATTCCTGCTTCTGCCTCCTGAGTGCTAGGGTTATAGGTTTGAACCACTGTGACTGGCTTTCTGTGGGGCTGGATATTGGACCCTGGACTTTGTGCGTGCTGGACAAACACTCAGCCTCGCTATGCCCCAGCCCCTCTGCTGCTGCTTACACAGGACAAGTCAAATGAAGAGAAGTCAGATAAATATCAAAACCACAAAAAGTAAAAACATAAAAATTCCAGCACACCTGAGGGGACACAGAAGTGGAAATGGTTAGATGCAGCCACCGGGGCACACCTTCTCCACGCTGCCTGCTTAGCTGAGCCTTGTGTGGTAGCACATGCTTGCAAATCCCAGCGCTTGGGAGACAGAGGTGGGAGGATCAGCAGTTCAAGGCCAGCCTTAGCTACATTGCTAATTCAAGGCCAGCCTTAGCTACATTGCTAATTCAAGGCCAGCCTTGGCTACGTTACTAATTCAAGGCCGGCTTGGGTTACATGAGACCCTGTTTCAAAAAACTGAAGATGGGGCCGGGGATAAAGTGCTCACCATGTAACCACAGGACCAGAGTTCCGACCCCCAGAACACACATGAAAGCTGGGTAGGCATGGCAGCTCTCTGTAGTCACAGCGCTTGGGAGGCAGAGAGGTGGGATCCCTGTGACAAGCTGGTCGACGAGCTGGAATTGGTGACCTGTGGGTTCAGCAAGAGCCTGCCTGAGTCAATAAAGCAGAAAGCAATTGAGGAAGACTCCCGACGTCAACTCCTCATATATGCCTCTACATAGGTGCATACCTGTGAATGCACATGCAATGTGTGTACATATACACAACACACATATGCAAATCCACACTAAGCCCACAAACAAACAAGCAACCTCCCCAGCCCTCAAAACAACACCATATGCTCTGCCTAGCCCTTATGAGATCCATTTGTCTAGTAATGGTTTAAAACTTAATTCCTGCAAAGCCAAATAAACTCACTTGTTGGATGCAGGGAACTCGGGGGGACGAGGCAGCATCTCCCAAATGAGGGGCGGCATGTGGCATGGGGATTACCTGTACTTAGGAGGCCAAAGATTATGCCCATTCACATATACCTCTTTCTCCACCATGGCTGACATGTTACTGACTACACATGTGCATGACCATGTGCATAGCATACATGGACACTCACATGCTTAACAGAGCAGTCCACTGTGAATCATTGAACCCCATGCACTTGCTCTCTTGGGACCTAGTTTTTCTTCTTGGGGTAAGCAGGACACACTTCACTTTTTTTTTGATACTTTCTTAAAGAAATATAAATGTTGTGGTAAGATTTGTGCTATCTCTCTTGAGTCTCCTTAAATACTTTAAATTCTGTCAATTACTTAGAACTTTTCCTTTTTGGTACCTTTAAAAAACTTAAAATTGCATTTTATTCATTTTATGTACACACACAAAGACACACGCATGCAGAAACTCATAAAGTCAATAAAATGTAATTAGGACAATATAAAGGTGCCATGGTGAAGACCAGAGGACAGATTTCAGGAGTTGGTTCTCTCCTTCCACCGTGTGGGTCCTGGGGACCAAACTCAGGTGCTCTGGTTTGACAGCAAGCCCTTTCCCCACTAAGTCACCTCTTCATCCCAACATTTTGGTGTCCCCCCCCCCCCCAGCACAGCTTTCCAGAATTCAATTCATTTATTTATTCGCTCATTCATTCTTTTTTTCTGGAGATTGAACCTAGGGCCTTAGACATGTCAGACAAGCCCTCTTCCTGAACTATATCCCCTGGCCTCTGCTTAGAGGTTTTTGTTTTTGTTTTTGTTTTTGTTTTTTTTTTTTAAAGAGTCTATGATGGATTTTAGTATATAAGCATGAAATGAAATCTTAGTCAAATGTATTCTAAGTCAGGAGGGCTTAACTCCTCTGTTGGCTCTGTCACTTGCTGTGTGGGACTCAAGGGTGCTGTCTGTCTGTCTGTCTGTCTGTCTATGTATCTACCTTCATACCTACCTAGTAGAAAGTCTTGGATTAAAGGTTCCCTATGCCCTCTTGTGGCTTGTGAGTAGACCCAGTGAATATGGAGAATGAACATTATTAAAAATTATAATGCTTCAATAGAGGATTATAGAAAATGATTACAAAGGACTTAATTCAACACTCCCTTGTTTTACATATAAGGAGTTACAAGATTTTAAAAAGCACCATTAAATGTAAAATCAAAAGTAGAAACTTCCTCCCTAGTCTGTGTTCTGAGTCCTTCTCCCTGACATTTCAGAGTCACCAGTCATGTGTTTCTTTCCCCATCTTACCTACCTTACCATAAAAAAGCAGAGCATATCAACCCTGTTTCTTTTCTATTTTTGTTTTTCCAGTGCTGGGGATAAAACCCCAGGCTTCATGTATGAGAGGCAAGCCTTCTATCACTGAACTACATCCCCCATGCTTGACACTTTGAGACAGAGTCTTGGTCTACAGCCCAGACTAACCTCAAACTCATCCTCCTCCTGCCTGAGTGGTGGGATGACTGGTGTGGTCCACCATGCCCACTTTGAGAACAGCTTTTGAAAAAAGACCATGAAAGTTCAAAATTGTCTCTTTCTTTATGGTGTCGGAGAGGATACACACACAGTCCTTCCCTGAAAGGACTCAGTCAGGGAAGCCTCTCATGATTATTGTGGTTTGGTTTGCAACCTTGAGTGCTAAAAACATAGTCTTGAGGCTTGGAAATGGAGATTTCACTGGGATGGTAGCCTTCGCGTAGATAATGGCACCTGGTGAAATGATCTACGGGAATCCTTACGATTGGAATGCACTTAGTAATTGACACATCATCAAGGGGTGCTATCTATTGGGATAACCATTTCCCACCCCCAGTGCGTGAGTTTGAAGGAGCCTAGTGTTAGTGTTCCATCCTCTCACAAAAAGAGCTGTTCTGCAGATGGTTGAAATAAGCCTTCTGAAGTCTTGCACATTTTCATTCTAGATTTTAATTCTTAATTCTTACAAGGCAAATGGGCAACTATCACTAGCTATGGTCTGATCCTTAAGCCCAGCATGAATTACCCACACTGCCTTAAAAGAACCTTTATATGTAAAGAGTTTTAAAGATTGTCATTGTGTTGGATTTTAAGTTTTCTTTTCATTTCTGGGAATTGAACCAAGTGCTCCACCACTGAGCTATACCCTCAGTTCCATGTGAGATTTTTAGATTGATATCATATAGGAAAAGAAAATTCCACCTTCTCTAAAATGTTTTGCCTGAATACTTAAAACAGTATTTTTACAATCTGAACTTGTCTTTTCTCAACCTACCCCACCCCTACTGCTGATAGTCTCCTGTATCACAGACTGGCCTGGGGATGACCTTGAATTTTTGATCCCTATGCCTGCACCTTCCAAGGGCGGATATTACAGGCGTATGCTACCACACTAGGTTTTGTAAGGTATCTTAGTTACTTTTCTATTGCTACGATAAGACACCATGACGGGGCAACTTACAGAAGAAAGAGTTTATTGGGACTTGAGTTTTCAGAAAGTGTGTCTTTGCCCATCATGGTGGGGAGCACAGCAGCAGGCAGGCAGGCATGGTGCTAGAGCGGTAGCTTAGAGCTTACATTCTTCTTCTTATTTTTTTATTATATATATATTTATTTTATTTATTATTATTTATTTATTTATTTATTTATTTATTTATTTATTTATTTATTTATTTA
>CABHPH010140100.1:36747-49132 GCA_902168325.1 Peromyscus nudipes
TTATTTATTTATTTATTTATTTATTTATTTATTTATTTATTTATTTAATGCAGAATGCCATTTATTGAAGGAGGGAGGAGGTCTTAAATACAGGCTTTTACAGCACAATGGGAGAACCCCGGAGGGCAGAAGTTTTACATTCTTATTTGTGAGCACAAGGCGGAGAGCAAAGTGGGGATGGTGTGGACTTTTGAAACCTTAAAGCCCACCCCCATGACACACCTCTTCCAACAAGGCCACACCTCCTAATCCTTCCTGAACAATTCAACTAACTGGGAATCAAGCGTTCAAATATATGAGCCTATGATAAACCGTTCTCATTCAAACCACCATATACGGTGTTGGGGATCTAACCCAGGGCCTTTTGAATGCTAGGGAAGCATTCTACTAACTGAGCTACATTCCCAGCCTGTCTTAGTTAGGGTTTCTATTGCTGTGAAGAGACACCGTGACCACGGCAACTCTTATAAAGGAAAACATTTAATTGGGGCTGGCTTACAGTTCAGAGGTTTAATCCATTAGCATCATGGCAGGAAACATGGCCATGTGCAGGCAGAATGGTGCTGGAGAAGAGCTGAGAGTTCTACATCTTGATTTGTAGGCAGCAGAAGGAGAATGTAAGCCATACTGTGCATAGCTTGAGCATATGAGACCTCAAAATCTGCCTCCACAGTGACACACTTCCTCCAACAACGTTACACCTACTCCAACTAGGCCACACCTCCTCATAGTGCCACTCTCTGTGGGACAAGCATTCAAACATATGAGTCTATGGGGGCCATTCCTATTCAAACCATCACACATTCCTAAGAATTTGATATAATCTGTACTTGGAATTTTCTTTGGGCCGCCAACCAGCTCCCAAATAAAGGCATGGAGACTTATTATTAATTATGAATACTCAGCTTTAGCTTAAGCTTATCACACTAGCTCTTTTAACTTAATTTAAGCTGTTTCTATTAATCTATATTTTGTCTTGAGGCTTTTTACCTTTATGTCATTTTATATGTTCTACTTTCCTGCTTCCTCTGTGTCTGTCTGTCTGTCTGGCTCCTGGCATCACTTTTTCTTTTTTCTTTCCTTGAGCCTAAATTCTTCCTCCTACTTACTCTCCCTGCCCAGAAGTCCCGCCTATACCTCCTTCCTTGTTATTGGCTGCTCAACCTTTTATCAGACCAATCAGGCAGGCAAGGTAAAACAGCAACACATCTTTACATAGTTAAATGTTCTGCAACATAAACAAATGCAACACATATTTACATAGTTAAACAAATGTAACACATCTTTACAATATATTAAACAAATATTCTGCAACAATATGCTATTTTTTTTTTTTTGAGAGAGGGTTTCTCTGTGTAGTTTTGCGCCTTTCCTGGAACTCACTTTGTAGACCAGGCTGGCCTCGAACTCACAGAGATCTGCCTGCCTCTGCCTCCCGAGTGCTGGGATTAAAGGCTTGCGCCACCACCGCGTGGCTAACTATATCCTTTTAAAATATGTATTGTTTTAGGTGGTGCTAGAGACTGAACCCAGAGCCACTGGCTCACTAGGGTAGGGCTCTACCATTGAGCTACACCCCAGCTCTACCATGACATTAGATATTTCTTTAGGTTTATTAGCATATGCTTTAATGTTTAAATATGATTTATCTATTTTTTTTAAATTGCGTGGGTATTTTGCAACATGTGTGCATGTGTGCCATCTGCACGCAGTTCCTAAGGAAACCAGAAGAGGGAGACAGATCCTTTGGGAGTTAACAGATGGTTGTGAGTTGCCATGTGGGTGCTGGGAATTGCATCTGATTCCTCTGAAGAGTATTTTAATACTTTTTGATTATAAGATAATATGTGCGGCCAGCTAAATGGCTTTAGAGGTAGAGGTGACCTGAGTTCTGATCCCTGGAACCTGCATGTATGAAAGCAAGAAGCAGTTCCTACAAGTGGCCCTTTGGCACACTTTCCAACCCACACACAGACAGCAAATAAATAAATAAATAAATACAAAGTGCCCTTTTTTTTGTTGAGTTATAATTCATATAAACTATGTAATCTAATAAACTTACAAATCATTTTTATCTAAGCAGTTACCACTTCTAATGTTCTTTCTCTAGAAAGAATTTCCACATATTAATTCTTTCTTTTTTTTTTTGGTTTTTTCGAGACAGGGTTTCTCTGTGTAGATTTGTGCCTTTCCTGGAACTCACTTGGTAGCCCAGGCTGGCCTTGAACTCACAGAGATCCGCCTGCCTCTGCCTCCCGAGTGCTGGGATTAAAGGCATGCGCCACCACCACCTGGCTTAATTCTTTCTTGTAGAAGGAATATTCTACATTTTTCCACCTAACATCATTTTCCTTTTGCTTGAAGGAATGCTGGTAACTATTTTTAGCGTTTGTATTTCTGAATTTTTTTTTAAAGTTTTTGGTATGTTTATTTCTTTGCATGTGTGTACACATGTGTGGATGTTCATGTGCCACGATGTGCATTTGGAGGTCAGAGGATAATGTGCTGGAGTCCATTCTCTTCTACCATGCAAGTTCTGGGGATCAAGCTCAGGCTTGGCGGCAAGTGCCTTTACCTGCTAAGCCATCTTGCATGCTCTTTATTTCTTTAATTAAAAAAAGCATATTGAGACATAATGCATATATTATATCATTTCACTTCTTTGAAGTATACAATTCATTTTTAGTTTATTCTGTGCAATCACCATCCTAGTTAATTTCAGACCATTTAAGTTGTATTTATTATTATTATTATTATTATTATTATTATTATTATTATTATTTTGTGTGTGCATGTGCACACATGTGTGGGTGTGTGCACATGCATGGATGTCAGAGGATTACTTTGTTGAGTTGGTCCTTTCCTTCTGCCTTTACCTGGGTTCTGGGAATTGAACTCAGGACTTCAGGATTGAGCAGTGAGTGTTTTTTACTGGCAGAACCATCTCATGTTCTTCACCTCAAAAAGAAACCCGTAGATAACACTTCAGTTACCACCCCCCCTTAGCCCCCTTGACCTGAGACACCACCGTCCACTTGCCCCTGTGGTTTATCTTTCTTGGACGCTCCCTTCTTTACCGCTGTCTCCCTTCACTTAGAAGTTTTCACGGTTCATCTTCGCTGGCTTCCACTCATTTTAGCAAGATGCTCTTCCTTGGTACAGAGTTCCACACGGGCATTTTTTCTCTTAGTGCTTTACAGATTGTGATTTATTGTTTTTTCTCTCGCATTTATTACCAGTGAGGAATATGCTGTCACAGTTATCTTTGTTTCTTTCAACATAGCATACATTTTTTTCTTCGATTGAACTTAGTTTTCTTTTCACCACTGGTGGGAATTATCTGATTACATATGACTTGATTTCAATTAAAAAATTAAGATCAACATTAATGAATGTATGAACATGTATGCTTGTACAGACATCTACACAGGCCAGAGGACAAACTTTCAAGAGTTGGCTCTCACCTTTCAGCTCGTGGAGGCAGGGTCTCTCCTGTTTCTGTGACTATCCCACACTTCCTACTCTGAGCTAATTGGCCCTGGGGCTTTCCATCCTTCTGCAGGAGTGCTGGCCTTAAGGTGCACCACCCACCTGTTTCTCACACGGTTCTGGGCATGGAACCAGTTAGTCAGGCTTGCGTGGCCAGCACTTCCGCTTGCTGATTTATTTTATACTACCTTGCTGCCCCTCCTTTAAAATTCATGTATTAGTTTTTGTTTTTGTTTTTGAGACAGAGTTTCTCCATGTTCATGTATTTTTTGTGTTTGGGGTTATTTGAATTGCTTGATATGTGGGTTTGTGGTTTTTACTTAACTTGGAAGCAGTTTAACCATGATTTCCTCATATAGTAATGAAGGTTTGAGGCCAGACTGGACTACATAGTAACTTCCAAGCCAACCTGGGCTACGTATTGAATATTTGAATTCCTACTCTTCTACTTTGAATATTCCAACTTTATATACATATACATACACACATATATACACATATATGTGCATATACACACATATACACATATATGTGCATATACACACATATACACGTATCATATACACACAAATCCACATCCACACACATACACACATACGTACATATACACAAATATGTATATATCCACACACATATTTATACAATACATACTCAGATAAATACACATACATGCATATACACACATATGCATATACATACTTATACAAATGTATACATACACATATTCACACATATATACATATACTTAAATATATATATCCTATACACATATATGCACACACATATGTACATATACAGATCTACACATGTAAGCATATACATACATGTATAAATGCATATACACATAGCACAAATGCATATGCATACATATACACACATATATATCAACACATATGCTCACACATACGTATACATACACAGGTACACATACTCATTTAACTACCTGAAGTTGTCCTACATTCCACTGACACTCCTAATTGTCTGGACTCTGTCTTTTCTCTCACCGTGTTGCTCTGAATCCTCTGTTGCTCCCAATTCACTGATGTTCTCTCTCTGCTGTGTTCAGTCTGTTCCTTGCTGAGGACAATTTTAAGAGCCACGCCATATTGCCTGCCTGAGTTAAGTTTCTGTTGTCCAGTACTGAGCTACTAACCAGAAACTTTTGACATGCCTGGGCAAGTCTTGAGTTATTAGAAAATACCTTAACATTTCCTTATCTTCCTGCTACAGTGACCATTAGTAACAATGCTTTGTGGTTAGGTTGCTTGGTTGGGTTGCTTGGCAACTCAACACTCCCCTGATCTTTTCCCAAAGAAAGTTTCCTGGTCTGCTTACTATAAAACCTGCCTGAGAAAAATAAAATTTTGCAGCTTGATCAGAATACTGTCTTGCTGTCAATTCTTTGTGTCTCTTGTCCCTTTCATTCGCCATTCCCCCTTCTAGGGTCTCTGCTGAAGATCCCGCTGGCCGGGACAGTTCTTCCTCCCGCCTAACAATGTTTCCCCCAATATATTCTGTCCTGTCGTTTCTCAATGTGTGATTTGGATTTTTTTTAATCTTTCATGCATTGACTTCAGTTTGGAAGGACATGGAATGCAGGCATAATAGCCATTCCGTGTCTGCTAATTCTCTTTCTTTTCCTTTTTGAGATAAGGTCTTAATATGTAGCCCAAGTTGGCTTGGACGTTACTGTGCAGTCCAGGCTGGCCTCAAACTCATGGTGATCCTCCTGTCTCAGTCTCTCCAGTTCTCAGATTACAAGTGTGTGCCACCACACCGGGCCTTGTCTGATAATTCTAACACATTGTGGTTCTCGGTTATTTTTTAAAAATAGTGGTTTATTATTATGTGCATGTACATCTGTGTGAAGGTGCCAGATCCCCTGGAATGGGAGTGACAGACAGTTGTGAGCTGTCATGTGGCTGCTGGGAATTGAACTCAGGTCCTTTGGAAGAACAGCCAGTGCTCTTAACTACTGAGCCATCTCTCCAGCCCCTCTAGGTTAGTTTTGATTGGTTGTTTTTTCCCTCTTTCTCTGGTGGTTCAGGTTTTACTTTAAAATCTATTCATTTATGTGTGTGTATATGTGTGCATGGTATGTATGTGCTTGGTGTGTATGTGCATGATGTGTGTGTGTGTGTGTGTATATGTGTGTGGTGTGTATGTACTTGATGTGTGTGTATATATTTGTATGTGCATAGTGTTTGTATGTGTGCATGATGGGCATGTGTGTGTGTGTGTATGTGTGTGGTGTGTATGTACTTGGTGTGTGTGTATGTATTTGTATGTGCACAGTGTTCGTGTATGTGCATGGTGTGTATGTGCATGATGTGTGTGTGTGCACGTGTGTATACATGTATGCAGTGGTGCACATGTGAAGCTCAGAGAACAATTTTGTGGGGTCAGTTCTCTCCTACTACCTTTGAGTGGGTTCTGGGGATCAAACTCAGATTTGCACAGGAAGCGCCTTTTACCCACGGTGCCACCTCCCTGGCCTTCTGGTCTTACTTTTAAAATAGTCTTTTCTGTGTGCTTCTACTAATTTCTAATCCGATGCCAGATATGAGATTTACCTTATTGAGCACCTCTGTCTGTCTGGACTGCTATAATAAAGTTCTTTAGACTGGACAGTTTATAAGCAACAGAATTTTGTTCCTCGTGGTTCTGGACGCTGAGAAGTCCAGGGTGAAGGCGCCAGCAGATTGTCCGGTAAGGGCTCCCTGCTCAAAGAAAGCATCTCCTTGTCTAGTCTTCACATCGGGAAAGGGGAAGGGGTTCCCTCAAATCTGAGTGACGTCACAGATCCTTTCAAGGGTTCCCCAGTCAGCTTCCTAAGTGTCCCATCTCTTATTAGCAAGTGGTGATGGAGTTGTGGCCTGAGTGTGGAGAGACACAATCATTCAGAGCATTGCATTGAATTCTGGATACAGCTGTTATTTCTGTTTTTTGTGTCTCTAGAAATATTTTAGAAGTTTGTTTGGGAATACATGTAAGTTATTTGTAATTAGTATAGTCCTTTTGGGTATTTCTTTTTAAGAATTATTAAGTGGGATTGGATCAGAGCTCAGCTTGGGATAATTATTTTCAGTTCGTGAGGCAAGGCCATGCTGTTTACTCTACTCAATGGCCTGTGAGTCCTGTGGTCTTCTGGTCTGCATGGTGGGGATTAGGCTTTATTCCCAGACCAGGATGAACCTCTTTAACCCTGTCTGGTGGTCCTTTAGCTAGGCCAGGTACCTCACACATGCTGATGGGCTCTTGTCCAGGTCCCTGTGAGGCTCCCTGGAGTCATCTCTCTGTACTTCCCAAGTCACTGGTACTTTGTGTGGTAAATTCTAGTCCCCCGAGTCTTCACTGCATTCAGATTTTACTCTTCCCTTTTAGAGAGTCTGCAACAAAGCACTCACTTCCAAAACAAACCCAGAAACAAGGCTGGCAGACTGGATCATGAAGCCCATGGATCCAAAGACACAGACCTCAAACCACCGTGGTGCAAATTTGGCAATGGTAGTTTTTGCCATTTACAACTTTGGCACTTGGATTTGGTGGCAGTTCAGACAAATGTGTAGTTGGCTTGTATGGGAAGTGCAGTTGGGTGGAGGAGCCCAGCAATCCGTCCTGAAGACATGTGGGAATGGGTGTCAGCCTGCCAGAATGACTGTCCCAGAAAGAGACGATCAGAGGCTGAGTGAGTATAGTGCTACGTTCTGAGTCCCAGAATCCAGGGAAGACGTCAGGCGTGATGTCCACATCTGTAATCCCTGTTCAGATGGGTGAACTGCGGGCTTATTGGCCAGCTAGTCTAGCTGCAACAGCCAGCTCCCGCTTCAGTGAGATGTCCTATCTTGAGAACTGAAGTGGAAGGCTGGAGAGACAACGGTTCAGTGGTTAAGAACATGCGATTGCTGCTCTTCCAGTGGACCCAGGTTCAGACCCAGCAATTATGTTAGGTGGCTGTAACTCCAGCCTCATGGGATCTGATGCTCTCTTTTGGCTCCCATGTGCACTCTCACATGTGTGGCAGACACACAGATGTACACACATATACATAAACAAAAATAATAAATCTTAAAAGAAACAAATTGGAGAGAGATAGAAGACACTTGATGTTGACTCTGACCTCTGTGTGTGCACATACATAGCACATGTGGAGGTAGGAAGGGAAGGAGAGTGTAAGAAAGAGAGAGAGAGAGAGAGAGAGAGAGAGAGAGAGAGAGAGAGACAGAGAGACAGAGACCGAGACAGAGAGACAGAGAGAGTCAGAGACACAGAGACAGAGACACAGGAACAGAGAAAAAATAGAGACAGAGACAGAGAGAGAGGAGGAGGAGGAAGATCAGAGCTTGGAGGGATGATGTAAAGTTTCCTCTAAGCATCTCTAAAAATAAAACCCATTCAGTTTCACACACAGGTAAAAGCCAAGCCCATTCAGACATCCTGGCTCCACTGGACCTATTCTTTGGTTCTGGAGTTGCTGGTTCTCTGGACGGAAGGGAAAGGGGAAAAGTTGTTTCTAATGTGAAAGGACCAAGCAGACAGCAAAGGCAAGTGCCTTTTAAGCTCTAAGAGCCGTATGAATAATATGATTTAGCTTTTTTTTTTTATTACCCTTGACTGGCTTCTTTTTATCATCAGATCATAATTGCTGTTGCTACTAGTGACAACTTCAACTTCCTATCTTGGCCGGGCCAGTCCTGGTACAGAAGGTGACTCAAGGTCAGCCATTTGGTCTGTGGCTCCTAAGCTATCGCTGTGTGGTCTTTCTTCTGTAGATAAAAGGGGCCCCTGAGCATTGTCGTGTACTGAGTGACTTTCATTTATGACTTTGAAAGAGGTTGTCTGAAGGCTTGAAAGTTTCCCAAGATGGAGATTTTAATATTCAGAGATGCAGCCTGCTTCTGCAAAGCCGAATTCTTTTGTTGCTGATAAAAATCCTTTAAAAGCTCTAGACATTGGCAGAAAAGATTCCTGTTTTTAAAATTTAAAAATCCCAAGTTTAAAATAAAATTTTGAACTCATGCGTTATTGTCAGGAAAATGTTGACGTGGTGGATAATGGGGGTAGAATTTCCATCCCCCAGGGACTCCCACCTTGTGTTTCTAGCAGTGATGGGATCTTTGTATCATCTTTCTGAGCTAGGGTCAGGCATACCCAAATCTTCCTTTTTATTCAACACAGTCGCCCTGTGATGTATCTTTAAAAATGATCTGAACACCACCCCAAACTCCTAAGAGACAAAAATCAGACACATGGAAGCCTCCCTCAGGCTCCTGTCTTTAGGATCAGGAAAGGTATGCCACCAAGAGTAAGGCCTGAACAAAGCAAAATGGCGCCTCATCTTGGAACCTTTCCTCCACACCTCCCATTCGTATGGCATCACGCGGGGTTAGGTAAGTTTGGCAACGTTGACACATCTGCTAAGG
Organism: Peromyscus nudipes; assembly: GCA_902168325.1. Taxonomy (NCBI): domain Eukaryota; kingdom Metazoa; phylum Chordata; class Mammalia; order Rodentia; family Cricetidae; genus Peromyscus; species Peromyscus nudipes. The sequence goes on from CABHPH010140100.1 coordinate 45,660, forward strand.
CTCTTATTTTTATTTCTCATGCTGAATATCTATATTTATGAAGACATATATCATTTACATCAATATAACAGAGAAAAATTTCAACATGAATACAATGATCTATAATAAATTGTTCTAATATAACCAGAGGCTTTAGAAATACTCAAAAGCATGAGCAAAAAAGTTATGCAAGAAACTGATGTGAAAATATAAAATCTAATAGTATACATTGACAAAAACATGAAAAACAAACCATTTTACTAAAAGATACTGTCATGGTTAGGATTTCTATTGCTGTGATAAAACACTATAACCAAAAGCAACTTAGGGTTTATTTGGCTTACACTTCCACATCATAGTCCATCATTGAAGGAAGCCAGGACAGGAAATCTAACAGGTCAGGAACCTGGAGGCAGGAGCTGATGCAGAAACCATGGAGGGGTGCTGTTTACTGGTTTGCTTCTCATGGCTTGTTCAGCCTGCTTTCTTATAGAATGCAGGGCCATCAGCTCAGGAATGGCACTACCCACAATGGGCTGGGCCCTCCCACACAAATCACTAATCAATAGAGTGTCTTACAGCCAGGTCTTGTGGAGGCATTTTCTCAACTGAGTTCCCTCCTTTCTAGTGTGTCAAGTTGACATAAAAGTAGCCAGTACGGTCCTGAGGTCATAAGAGCAGGAGAGCTGCCCCTGTTCTCAACCAGCTGCAACATTGGGAAACCAAGCCCTGCACCTTGTCTGGGCAGCACCACCCATTGGAGAAAGTGTGGGTGAGCCAGCCCTGAAGTTGTAAGCATGAGAGAACTGTCCCCATTACTCATCTGTCATGTGGTGGCATGGGCAGGGAGAAACACAGCACTCGGGAGAGTGGCCCCTACACCTCACCTGGGCAACACAGTAGAGCTGGCCTTGAATGTGTAGGTGTGGAAGAACTGACCCTGAGGACATCAAAGCAGGAGAACTGGCCCTGCCCCTTGCTCTTCCCTGCAAAGGGTGAACTAACTCACCAGGGCACTGCAGGAGATCTCACCCTGATAGTGAGGACAAGGGAGAGCTGGTGGGCTGACCAACCCTGCAACTACCCAGGCCCAGAGCCAGGGGTTTGAGTTGAGTCACCCCAACACCCACTCCATTTTGATCTGCTGGAGCATGTGAAGGGATGGATCCTGCAGATCTAAAGCTGCAGAATCTCCACGACACAGAGCAGCAACAGGATGACCAACAGGTCATCTGTGAAGGCCCAGCATCGATAGTGTAGTAGAAACCAGAGGCCTCAAACCAGACCAATGACTATTTGCAATGAACACTTGGAAGTAAATATATATATATTTACATGGATAAGAGGGTTTCCATACTACAGCTTCTACGACGAGGTTGATTTTTCTTTTTCTCTTTTTTCCCTCTTAAATTTTATTTTATTTTATTTTTTTTTGGGGAGGGGGTTACAAGGGCAGAGGGCAGATATGAAGGGACGGGGAAATGAATGGGATGGAGATGCATGATGTGAAAGACACAAAGAGTAAATAAAAAAGAAAGTTAAAAAAATTAGCCATCACAGACACTCTAGCTAGTGATGCATCTTCATTTTACATAAGAGTGGGTTGCATAGATATTTTCCTTCAAGTGCTTTGACCATATTCACCTTCCCATAATCTCTTCTTTCCCCCCCTTCCACTAGTCTCTTTGTAAACATTTTATTTTAGAGAATTTCATACATGGACACAGTGAAATATGATCATTATCTACCCCCGTTTCCCCTTCACTGTATGACTGCTCCCTCTGTACTATTGCTTCTTTTCCCTCCCTTGATCTCTAATAACGTCCATCAACTTCTGCTGCCCCGCTCTTAAAGCACTCAGAATATTTTGATTTGTTCACTAGGATGTGATCTTTTCTTTCTTCTCTCTTTCGGCTTTCAGAGACGTTCTCCGTTTGCTAGCCAAAGCTGGCCTTGAACTTGTGATCTCCTGCCTTAGCCTTCAGAGTGCTGGGATTACGAGCATGCACCACCATGCTCAGCCTGGTGTCAGTTTTGGTCGGCATGATCTCTGACCTATAACGTCTCAGCTGGTAGCTACTTTATTCCACTGACAGGATTTGGGCATGAGAGGGCCTGGGTAGCGTTTCTGAAGTCCTGCTTAAGTTATCCAAGCTACCCTCTCCATCTCTTAGAGTCCCTTGTATTCCAAGGACTAGGCACACACGTGAAAAACATCAGGAGGACAAGAACAAAACTTTCATTTTCCCTCCTAATAAGACTATGAGAAAATCTGTCTGGAGCAAGTTTTGAAGAGGAGTAGTGAGTTCCACTCCAGAGTCAGCATTAGAACCCAGTATGAGCCCTACAGACAGCAGGGGAGGAAGCAGTGGGGATAAATCTGACTCATCGCCTCCCCAACGTGAGCATCCGACTTTGCTGTGGCATTCCCAGCTTGTGGCTGTCACTTCTCTTCCTGAACACGTTCATAGCTGTGGCTATTGCCATGTTCTCTGTTCATTTCATACCAAGGCTTGTGGGATGCTTCAAATGCAACGAGGGACCAAGACAGACTTGCTATGAACCACCACCTCATGTACCATCATTGTCTCTGGAATTGCATTAGACTAAATCTCAGAGAGATGGCTACCTGTGGTCAGTTTCTTTTCAACAAATCAAATCTCCCTTCAGACCTTTCTAGGGTAGTCAGCGTTCTCAGGACATACTCCTTCCAGATGTGGAGGTCATATTCCAGATGTCTGAACAGCTGAGAGTGCCTTCAGAAATCAAACCCGCAACTTAATTGATTGTCCCACAGATAAAGTACAGGACTACATGGAAATGACCCCATTTGTTTAGCTCTTCCCAGCTGAGGGCTTTTGGGGTTCTTTCCAGTTTGGGGCAAGATGATAGAAGCTGTGCAAACATTTGTGTGTTTGGCTTTTGCGTGATCACAGGCTTCCGTCTCGTTTGGGTAAGCACCTCTAAGCAGGAGTTCTGTCACCTGAGAGTACACGGCTAAATTGATAAGAAACTACTAAATTTCATGTCAAAATTCCAGTGCCATTTTGCATGTCCATCAGCAGTAGAAGACTTTTAGGTGCTCCGTGTTCTCAGCCGCTCTGGTACCATCACATTTTCTTTCCTCTCTAGATATTCCAAGAGAATTGTGGCAGTCTCTCACCATGGCGTTGATTTGCATGTACTCACTGGGCCTTCTTCCATAAAGCATCTGCTAAAATATTTTCCCGTCTCTTTAATTTCACTGGGGTCTTTTGGGGGCTGTAACAACCTATCACAGACTGGCTCACTGTGTGAGCTTCTGGTTGCTGTGACCAAATACTTAGGGAAAACAGTTTAGAGGGGAAAGATTTATTTGGACCATAGTTTCAATTTCATTGCCTTGTCACTCGGCGCTGATGATCTATGGTGAGGCAGAACATTATGGCCGTGGCACAGCAGAGATGCTTCATAGAGTCGTGAAGGAGAGGAAAGGAGAAGAGAGGGAAGGGGAG
>CABHPH010140101.1:0-30267 GCA_902168325.1 Peromyscus nudipes
TCTCTCTCTCTCTCTCTCTCTCTCTCTCTCTCTCTCCCTCTCCCCCCAATAAAGCTCTAAAAAGATAACTATGGCTAGTGACTCTCCTCCAGCACTCTACTCCTGGCGGCCAGCCAGGAGCAGTGCCGTTTACCTAACAGTGGGACTCCAAAACTCCCAGGACTGGGTTAGTAGCTCCAATGTCCAGAAGGAAAGAAATGGATCACTTCCATGCTGCATTCTGGGTTCTCTGCAAGCAAGCCTGTGGCCAAGCCTGGGTCTGCTGGAAGTCTTAGCTTGATGCTCCCTTGCCTCTTGGTGCCTGAGTGCAGTCAGATGACCAGTTGTCTTTCCAGGTGGCACTTTGAACAAGGCTCAATTGATGGCCTGGCAGGGCATGCACTAGCCTGTATGGCCTTCCTCCCCCCACCCCACACTTAAAACAGGGACCTGGCAGCTTTCAGGAGCCAGTTTGACAGCATGTGCCAGCACTTGGCAATTCTGTTCTCGGGCTTTTTCATCTCTCCCCTCATATACCTTAAATGACACAGCTGACACTTCTGCCTGTGGGGTCAGGAGCCTTGTTCTCCAGACGCTTAAGTTTTAGCCCTTATGTCAGGGAGCTCTGGGAGACAAGAGACAGATTTTGTTCAATGTCTTGAATTATTTTTTTGATGTCTTCTGGCTTGAGGACAGCTTTAGGAAGACCCGCCAGGAGGCAGGGTGTGAACCGATCTCTGGCTAAAGAGCCATCCCGATTACTGTGATCCCCATGTGGGTCCTGATCATAAAATTATTTGCATGCATCCTAGCCTGCTTTCAGAACCCTCTGTGCTTCTCAGGGCAGCTTGAGAATGAGTGGGAGGAGTTAAGGTGAGTTAAGGTGAAAGCCAGGGTTGGGCAGAAGCAGCCTGATACTGGAGAGCCCGCCCAATACTGGAGAGTGGAGAGCGGAGCACAGAGTGGAGAACAGATAAGATAAGGTTCTTTAGAGTCAGAGAGTCCTTAAGTTTAGGAATGCATGTGGTCAGGAGAAAGAGAGTCAGAAAGGGAGAGGGTCTTTAGAGCTTTAGAGCTTGGGTAAAAGCATGAGGATAAGGTAATTCTTTTCATTTTCCTGTTTGCTGCAGAAGTTAGATAATTCCCGTGAAGCCATTATGTGGCCAATTTTACTGGTATCTGGGGACACTTAAGGCATTTGTCAGTGGAGGAATGGAACCACAAGAAGCCCCTTTGTCCCATGGCTGCAGTGCCGAGAGAGAAAAATAAAAAATTAAAATAAAGAAACAGAGCTGGGCAGTGGTAGCGCATGCCTTTAATTCCAGCACTCGGGAGGCAGAGCCAGGTGGATCTCTGTGAGTTCGAGGCCAGCCTGGTCTACAGTTCGAGATCCAGGACAGGCACCAAAACTACACAGAGAAACCCTGCCTTGAAAAACAAAACAAAACAAAACAAAATCTCATTAGCTTATTTATCTGTGGGTGCTCATAGGTTCCCAGAGATATGATGGCTAATATGATAATCAAAATAAAGAAACAGGATCAGACTCCAGTTCCAGGAGTCTCTGAGGTTGGAGAAGGATCTATGAATCAGCACAGGTTACCCCCACTTCATCAAGAGAGGAGTAAGGGCTGGAAGCATATGCAGCACAAGGACCCCCGGGGGTCAGACAGTGTTGACCTCGTTGTCAAGAGAGAAAATGAGTCAGTGCCGACACAGCCCAAGGACCTCCTAGGGGTCTGGCTTGAGGAATATATCTCAGGCTACAATTGTGGGAAATAGTGGGGGTCGGAAAGGGGAAAAAAATCACTAATCTGGTTGGTGGGTGTGGTGTGCAGGTCTGGCAGCTGGGCAAATGAAAAAGCAGAGCAGGCAGTCTCAGGTCCTCAGTGTAGGTTTCTGACAACACTCAGCCCCGGACACAGAGCAGGCAGAATGTCCTATCCGAGTCATGGCACCAATGAAAGGAATAAGTGGCACTGGTGGCAGCGCCGGTTACCAGCAGAAAGGTCACGGTCATGCCAGAACCCCGTTACTTAGTAGCGGAGAGCTTTATTGGGAGGAAGGGAGGGGGCAGGGACAAAAGGTCCAGGCCTGGGAAAGAGTGGAGGCAGCAAGAAAGATGGGGAAGGAGAAAGCAGAGAGAGAGGGTGGGGTCTGTGTCTGACCTTTTTAAGGCACAGATTGTGACCATGTCAAGCGTATGTGATCACCAGCGCACACTGATGATATAAGACACAAGACCCTTTGCTTAACTCCATGAACTGCGTATGTGCAATCATGTAGCTGGAGTGAGAGCAGAATTCTAACACCCTATCGGATGGGACTTACCCCTTTTGAAATCATGTATGGGAACCCCCCACCTAGGATACCAAGCTTGCAGACAGAGCTGGTTGCCTCCCTCAATGACCAGGATGTGGGATGCAATCCAGAGGCTCCAACTCACCCATCAAGATGTCTGGCCTAAACTTCAGGCTATTTATGAGGCTGCCTCTACACTGATTTCCCACAGGTTCAGACAAGGAGATTGGGTCCTGATCCATAGACACCAACCCAGGACCTTGGAGTCAAGATGGAAAGGGCCCTATGTTGTCATCCTGACCACACCCACCACTCTCAAAGTGGATGGCATTGGGGTCCACTACTCCCACATGACTGGCAGACCCATTCGCCCTATCCAGAGGAATACCGGGGCAAGACCTGGGAGGTGTCCAAACACCCTTCCAACCCGCTGAAGCTCAAGCTCCATCGCCAAAAGAAGTAAAACCTATACTGCTCCTTCTGTTGCTGCTCCTGACAGCCCCCTGTGGAACAAGTCATCTTGGCAACCCATATGTACCCTGGAACCAGAACTGACTTATTGTCAACACAGAAACCAGACACATAGCGAACTCCACCTCCTCCACAATGGACCCGAGGGATGCCTGGTTCCCTGATCTATATGTATATCTCTGTAATCTGGAAGGAGGAACATGGGATAGGGCAAATGTGATCAGACAGCCACTGGCAGAGTACAGATGTGACACCCTACAGGCCAGAATGTGGACTCAGGGATTTGATTACTATGTACATCCAGCTCACTCCAGGGATAAACACCAGGTGCATAAATGTGCTAGCTGGGATTGTGTGTCAACTGGAAACATATGGTAGGATTCCCTTAAAAAAGGAGATTTGATCATAGTGAAACAAATACCACAGAAGAGACTTGAATGATAAAGACCTCTACCCTAACTAGCCTGGGGCCACCTTAGGGGGGACATTGTAATTTTATGGTCATATCATTTACTGATCAGGGGAAGAAGGCAGATTGGACAACTGGTAGGACATCAGGGTTATGGTTGTATCATACTGGTTTGGACCCAGGACTCATTTTTACCATCTGGCACACCCTATCCCTAGTCAAAATTGCAATAGGATCCAACACAGTACTCAACCCTCCCCAGACAATGCCTAGGGAACCCAGCCCTACTATTGAGTCCAACCACACCACCACTGAGACCCCCTCGAAGGGTACCCCTTCCCCATCCAGCCCAGTAGACAGGGACCCACTATTCTCCCTGCTTCAAAAGTCCTATCTGCTCCTTAACACTACCAGGCCCAATTTGACAGCTTCCTGTTGGCTCTGCTATGATACCCAACCACCGTTTTATGAGGAAGTTGCTGTGATGGGCAAGCATAACATACCACTGACCCCCAGCAATGTCGCTGGCAAACTAAGGCCTCCCTTACAATTCAACAGGTAGGGGCTCACAGCTTATGCATAGACCAGGTCCTGTACCAGGTCCACTGTAATTCTACCCAACCCTTCGGGTGTAAACCTAGCTACCTCTTGCCCTTAGATGATACCTGGTGGGTATGCTTCTCTGGACTAACCCCATGCACACACGTCATGGTCCTTAATATGACCCAAGGGTTTTGTATACTGGTCATACTTGTACTCTGGTTATTTTATCACCCCCAGGAAGATCTGCAGGACCTGATTGAACCTGCCAACTCCTGTCACTACAGGAGAAAGCCTATTACAGCCCTCACGCTATCTGTGTTACTGGGGGCTAGCCTAGCAGGACTGGGGGAAGGTGCTACATCCCTGATTACTCAGCAGCAGCATTACTCCAGCCTCCACCTGTCTATTGATGAAGACTTAGAAAACTCCATTTTTCACCTTCAGGACTCCTTGTCCTCCCTAGCAGAGGTGATCATGCAGAACAGGAGAGAACTAGACCTCAATTTTCTGAAAGAGAAAGGGCTATGCGCTGCACTGGGTGAGGAGTGCTGTTTCTATGTGGACCACTCAGGAGTTGTAAAAGCATCAATGGCCAAGGTACAAGAAGGGTTAGCTAAAAGAAAAAAAAGACCATGAAGCCAGCCCTGGATCGAAAGTTGGTACTCCAAGTCCCCATGGTTTACTACTCTGATCTCTTCCCTCATAGGGCCTTTGATACTCTTTTTCCCTGGCCATCACCTTGGGGCCTGTGTCATAAACAGACTGCTCCAATATATGAGGGAGCTATTAGGTACAATCCGACTTATGGTACCGAGAACTCAAGGCTATATACCCATAACCAAAAGGGATATAGAGAGGGATACTTATGAGCTTACTGTCCAGAATCTATGATTGGGTTCCATTAGGCACATGAGAAGGGGGAAATGTGCTGAAGGCTGCAGGAATATATCATAAGAACTTAACTGGTTATGGCAAAGTCACTACCTGGAGGAATCAGGGAATTCCTCCAGAGGAAGCCAAATCCCAAGGAGTTTTTGGTATTACTTGGCTTGTTATATATCAGCTGTGTTCTGTTATGAAAATCATGTGTGCCTTCATAGTTTTCCCAATTGACTTTTCCCTAATTAGGGCTAACAGTGTGGACTGATCACTCTCTGGACATTCCAGGTATTTGGAGAACAGCCTCAGGAAAGATTTTCTCTGGAATCAGATATCTCCTTTGGCCACTTTCAAGGACTAGCAGTAATAACAGTCTCCTGATTTAAGGTAAATTCCACAAGGAGACACCACCTAGGTCAGGTGGACATTAAGTAATAGCTTTACACAATTTAGCTCGGACCCTCCTTTCTTACAGCCTTACTAACTTTATAGACCTCTAACTCCTTACCTAACCACTTCTAGGAATATTTAGATAACCTTCTGTGCTGACAGCTATGCTCATCCAGAACCCCAGTTCAAGCCTCCCTGTAATTATCACCATTGGCAGCATCCGGCCAGGTCCATCCCCAGATGGAGGAAAGTACCTTATCAGAGATACCTCCGTACTTTCTAAGAACAGACTTAAGCATCCAGGCTACCCATTGGGGAAGGCCTGGCGGATGTGCCAATTAAGCTTTACTTCCTGCTTTCCCAAACCTTACCTCTAGTTCCAGTTTTCCCTTTAACTATCACCAGAGGCATCTAGCTGTACACAGGTTGCCTAGAGACTGAGCACACTTTCCCCCACCCTGCAGAAAAACGGCAGATAGCTTGGACAGATAGGAGCCACAGGAAAAAAGAAGACAGTTTTATTTTCTCCCATTGACCTAGCAACTTATAGATTCTTAACATTTTCTACTAATCACGTTTAAGAGTTTAATAGTTGAGCACATAAGATCCCTCTTCTTAGATATTACCTGAATTTAGCCTTTAGTTAATTCATTTCCCCTTTGGTCACTTCTCTTTGGGGTTGCAAATGATAATTAACAGTTACTGCCTCCCTATGTGATTCTTATCACCCCTCTGTTTGACCCTGCAAGCCTGGCTTTGCACTGCTAAGGGATTACTGCTTGTAAGTGTATATATACCAGGACTTCCAGGGCACGGGACGGAGAAGAGAAAGGAGAATGGAAGAACTAGATGGGTAAGAACTTGAGAGGAACAAACTGAGACGGGGAAGAACTAGATTGAAGGGCTAGAAGAGAGTACTAGAGGAACAAGTTGGAAGATGAGGAAGAGTCAGATGGGAAAGCCCTAACTGAGTAAGAACAAGGTGAAAAGGACCTAGATGAGGCAGAATTAAGACGAGAGAATTAAGATAGAACTTAAGAGGGAACAGTAGACAAACAGAGAGAAATCAGGCAAGAAAGGAGCTAGGCACGAGAACAGAACTGAAGCTGTGTATATGTGGATGTTATGCCAGAGGAATTAAAGCAAGTGGACTATAGAGCTCGGTGTGCTGAGATTCTGTTTCCTGAAAATAGTCCTCGCCATTAGTAGTTCTCTCTCCTGAGCCCCTGGGATGTACAATATTAAGGCTGGTCCTTCTAATATTATATAAGAGAAATGAAGAACCAAAGCACCTCCATTGTAAGCAAGCCCTTAACCCCAGCTTGAAACAGGCCTGAGTTTTGAATTCTCAGAACTGCTGACATAGGTTCCAGGAACTCAAAAGTACAAAGTCAGAATGTCTGGAGGGCCATCTGGTAGCAACTGATTAACCACAGAATGTCCCAATATCAGAGATAGCCTATAAAAAGTTTAACCAACAACCAGTCAAACTGCAAAGCAAGATAACAGAAATTCTGGAAAGCCTCTAAAACTTGAGACAATCAGAACTGTACCCATACTGGAACTCTTAACTGATATAACCTTGTTGTTTTTGCCTTTAAAAATTGAGCTTGCAAAGGGGTGGGCACCTCCTCTGGCCTCTGCTGCATCGGTGCACTTGACAAGGTTGCTGCCCCAGCTTGTACTGCTTTCAGTAAATCTTGCTTTTGCATTTCAGAGAGTTTGTGTCTCTGGTGGTCTCTTCAGGGGTCTTGTGACCAGGGCACAAAACTATGTAACAGATAAGGGAGAGCAAAACAAAATAAATGGACAGACTATTCCCAATGGGGATTATTGTTACTTGTCTCATACTCTTGGTTTTGGTTCAACTCTCTAAAACTTTTGCTAAGGTATAAATCTTATTTTGTAAGGCTATTGTGTAAACTTTTTGTACCTCAGGATCTGTAAGCATATTGGGTAATGTTAAAAATCTGTAACACTGGGTTGATAGTTTGTCTATAAATAGGCAATCTTAAAGTAAGTGTGGCTTGATGACATCTTAGCTGCTGTCCCCCCATCAGGATGGAGGCAGCCAAATGGCTGACAGCCATCTTTGCTAGGGTTGGAAAGGATGGACTTTGCCATGTGACTTCACTTCCATCTTGATTAAAAGTTACCACATGGCATGAGCCTCTTAGTTATGAAGCCCAAACCAGATGATTCTTCCACAATCATGCTCAGGAGCCTCCCTACTACCAACCTCAATCTACAGTCCTTTCTTTTTTTCTCTGGTTTCCCTTTCTCCCTCTTCAGTAACAAGCTGCCCAACTGAACCCTCCCTGGCACTTACTTTCAGCCTACCAGCAGCCCCTAATCCCCCTGCTGCTCATTCCCACTCCACTACAGAACCTCTTTTGCTTCCCCCTACCCAGCCTAAATTGCCCACAGTTCTCCATTTGGGGAAAGTTGCCAGGGTAGGTGGCTTGATAGGGTGTACACTCCCTACTCATTAAATGAACACTCAAATAGAAAAGAGATCGGGGTCCTACACTGTTAATTCTTCTATCTCTATTAAAGAATTCCAGTATATTACCCAATCTAACAATCTTCCATGATGTTTATATGATTCTCACCAACAATCTTCTCCCTAAAGAGTGCAAGTGTGGGACTACACTAGTGCACATGCAGACAAAATCCATCAAAGTAGCTCTGCCCACCCACTGGAGCTGAGGTATACCCAATTGGGATCCTGAATTATTGAAAGCACCTCAGGTGCCTGCCCTAAGGAGATTTCTCCCAGAGTCCTGGGGAAGATGCTATGAGTGGTGGGGAATACTAATCTGAGGGATATCAAATGAATCTACTTACACAAAACTCTTTAGTCCACTCACTTTATTCTTCTGATACAAAATTCAGAAGTTTTCTCTGGTCCTGCCTGGCCCATGGTCTTATAGCCACTTATAAAATAATTACTCAGAGACTTATATTAATTACTAATTACATGGTCTATGGCAGGCTTCTTGCTAGCTAGCTCTTATAACTTAATCCATTTCTATTAATCTATGTTTTGCCATGTGACCATGGCTTACAGGTACTTTCACATTTTGCTTCTTCTGGTGGTGCTGGTATCTCTCCAGACTCCACCTTTCTCTTTACTGTCTCTTTCCTTGAATTTCCTGCCTGCATCTAAGCTGCCTTGCCATAGTCCAAAGCACCTTATTTATTAACCAATGGGAACAACATATATCCACAGCATACAGAAAGATATCCCCCAGCATTCAGCTTCAATTCTGTTCTCATACTTCACTCCTCTCTGTCCCTCTCCTCCTATCCTCTCCTAGTTCTATCTAAGTTATTTCCATATCATTCTCATCTTTGTCTTTGTTCATATCTCCACCTTCATTCCTTCCTCTCCTCTTCCCATGATCCATGTCCCTACATCTAACATCAGCCATACTCTGCTCTGCCACTTTCTGCTTGAGCAGGGTGAGTCTGCTCAGTAGCTAGGAAGCCTGTGTCACAGCTTGATGCACCTGGTATGTGAAAGCTCTTTCGTTCTGAGTTAAAATGTTAAAGGGGGAGATCTAGAGATACCATTTGGGCTATGGAAGAAAGGGTTAAGCTTAATTTGCACAAGAAGCAAAGGTTTGTACCTAACATCTGCCTTGTCTGCATGGCCTAGGCAGTGTCTCCATATGGATATTTAATTCAGGAGACCAGCAGGTGGTCTGTAATGCTATTTCTGTCTGCCATTTGTCTTTGGATGTTTGAGAGGTAATTCAGATAAAATATACTGTTAGAAGTTCTTAGTAGAAGAATTAACTGGGAAAGCTACCATAGTACACAAGAAAATCATTACAGGAACATGCTAATATATATATTTAAAAACTAATATCACCAAGACTCCTTGAGGCTTGGCTTTTTCCTCTGAAAGAGCCCTACTTCTCCCAGGTATTAGCTTTTGCTATAGTCAGCCGAATTCCTGCTTCATATTTCTGTGGTCCACAGTACTGAATGGAATTACAATATCCCAGAATGTATAGGGATCAATTTATAATTTGCCTCCTGGCCAGTCTCTGCAAGCCACCCTTGAAGTGGTAAATTATGAAAATAAAATCCAAGAGGTCAACTAGGACAAACACAAAAACCTGTCTCAATTCCTACACCACCTCACAAAGGCCCTCTTACAATATACCAATCTGGATCCAGAGACCCCAGATGGGAAACAACTCTTTATGACCTACTTCTTCTCCCAGAGTTTCCCTGATATTATGGCCAAGCTTAAAGGTCTACAGAAAGGACCCCTAATTCCACAGGCAGTCTTAGCTGTGGCCTTGAAGGTGTACCAATGGGAGGGATGAAAAAGCCCCTAAACAAAAACATCTGATGCTGGCTATGGCCTTTCAGCCTGCAAAGCAGATACCCAGGCTCCCAAAACCTGAGAGCCTCAGGGTACCTGTTTTAGATGCTGCCAAGAGGTCACTGGGCCAGGGTGTATCTGAAACATCTCTAACCATTCCAACCATGTGCACATGCCATCAAGAGGGACACTGGGATATTGACTGTCCCCATATCCCTTGTGATATGGGGATTTCAGGCCCAGATTACCTTCCAGCTGACCTCCTAGGTCTGTCTATGGATGACTGAGGGGGCCTGGGCTCCCTTGGCCCAGTCACTGCCATCTCCAATAGGGAGTCTTGGGCAGTCATCACAGTATCAGAGTGATCCATCTCCTTCCTTCAGGATACTGGAGCCATTTTTTCAGTCCTGTTGGAGTTTTAGGAACCCACCTCTCCTTCTCCTTCTTCTATTGCCAAAGTAGGGGACAAGCCTTACCAGCCTCACCAAACCTTCCACTTAGTTGTATCTTTAGGGGTGTTCTCCTCACCCATTTCTTCCAAGTTGTACCAACCTGTCCCATACCCTTGCTGGGAAGGGTTCTCCTAGCTAAAATAAGAGCCTCTATTTCCTTTGCTCCCCCGTATCCACTGGACCCCAGACTCACAAGCCATTCCCCACTCCTTCTTCTCCAAACCACACAATCTGACACACCATTTTCTTTACTAGCTAATGTGAGAAATCCACAGGAGTCTGCTTAAGCAGTATTAGGGAATTTAGTAGCATATAAACTGAGGAAATACACTCATGAATACAGAACCAAGTGAACAGCTGAAGTCATCCTCTGTTCTGACCAGGAGCAAATCCACCTAGCCACCTGTTCATGCCAGGAACCAGGGAGAAGGAGCCTCATGACCCCTCTTCCTTTCCTTTTAAGAGGTCATGTATGATGGCAAGAGTACTGCCTCCTTCAGGCTATATAGCCCAAGGTCATGGGTGGATCAAATACCTTGCCCCTTTTTGTCTAAATAAGAAGGTTCTAAACCTAATGCAAACTTTATACAATTAATGGTTATCAATGTATTGTCCAGGAAAAACAAAGGGTAATAACATAAACAAAAGTGGGACTACAACCAACAAGAACAACATCAAACAAGAAACACATGCTAAATGTCCAGAAATGTCCAGATCATAGGTAAATGACAAATTACCAAGATTACCCCAATAGCTGTTTTTCCTGAAGAATCTAACTTTAGTATCTAAAATGTTCTTAGCTAAGATATGAGAGGATTGTAACTATAACTATCTAGTGTTCAACCCCATCAAAGACTTGAGAAGGAAAATAATATTACCTGAGTAAACAGAAAGTGCAAGTGAGCAACTTCTGAAAATTGCAAGAATTGACAGAGACAGCTGGCAGCCTGAACAGTCACCTAATGTTTCTCAGCATGGTTGGGGCATCCATTTTTGGATACAGGCCTAGAATATCTGACAGATAATTTTCAGAAGCAGGAATTTTGAAAGACTGTCTTACCCTGTCTTGGCAAGGTTCAGCAGTCACTTTTTCTTGTGTCCTGCTTGTCCAGAAAGGATAGCATGCATATTGTCAGCAGTAGAGACAAGGGCAATTCTTTGCCCAGCAGTCCATTTTGTGGACAAACTTTCAAATGGAGTGTTTTAGAAGCCCAACATTCTCTTGGGAGTAGATCGATGCTGCCACGAGCAATCATGTCTCACATCAATAGAATTCTAAGTTATCAAAACATTTAAATGTTTTATTCTCTATGCCTAGAAAGTTTTTGAAGACTTCCTATCCATCTGATATAAGTTTCTATAAATCTGGAAAACCTAACTAACGTGACTATAGGTATGACACTCATGGGTGACTATTAATCTGTAAGTCTTATCTACCTAAATAGCCTAAGGACTAAGGATTGACATTAACAGGGTAAGCAATCTGTAAACAGATGTATAGTGTAAGGACAATGACCTCAGAACTGTGACAATATACAAAATATCTTAAATGGAGGTAGAAATGTACAGTACAATATAACAATATCCTAAATATGTATCAATATACAAATGATTATAAACAGATGTAGGACATTCATACAGTATGACAAATATAGTTTTACACTTGTATCAATATACAAAATATTTCAAATAGGAGTAGGAACCTATGTACAATATGACAGTTATAGTTTTGAATTTGTATCAATATACAAATTATCTTAAATAGTAATATAAATAGTTTACATTTGTATCAATATACAAGAATCCATATCAGTGAAATTTATCTAAGACTGATAGTTTGCTAAATTAGTTTGTTAGTAGATACAATAATCTATCTTAATATCCTGTACCTATCTATTCCCATTTTTTCTTTTCCAAAAGGAATCCTGAGTCTAACTTTTATTGTTTCCTCTCCCAAACCTATAACAACTTATCCATAACCCTAAGAAAATGAAAACATTTAGCATAGGGGCGTCATTTTCTTAAAATTGCTTCCTGCTGTTTAAGGGGCAATGGTATCTCTGTGGGATTTGTAAAAAAGCCAATTGGTTAAGTCTCAATAGGACTAGCTGTAACGTTTGTAGCCAGTCTCAGAGTAATGGGTGAGGTTATCTGAGATTCTGGCTAGAAGTGTAGTATGCTGGACCATCTCATCTTGGAACTGTCCTGAAGAGTTTGCAGTCCAAATCTGATCAGTGAGTAGTGTTTCTTGGTTCAATGGCATCATTATAGACTGGGTAGAGTCATTGTTGTGGGGCTCCATCTTCCCTCTGGAGACTTCAGGGGTTGCTATTGGAAAGATCTATTTTTCACTGTGGAAAACTTGAACATTATTAATATCAAAACAGAAAGTTCGAATCTTAAGATGACATGACATGTGAGGAAGAATACCAAGGAACCAAGAATAAGCATGGAGAGAAATAGAATTTTGACAACAGTGGTCCCTAGATTATTAGTTTTCTTCTGTCCCACACCAGTTGACTCTTCTGATATGAGATAGAATCTCCTTATTTTTTCTTTTAGCAATATGCTTGGGTTTAGAGATGGAGAAAGCCACTTTCCAACTCCAAAGGCAGCTTGATTTATAACTGAATTGGGACCATAACTATTCTAGAGTTAAAGAGATATTGATGTTAGGCAGTGAGATATTACCCTGTAGAGTATATTGGTACCAATAGGTCCTTCCCTTCTGTTGTAGATGTCTAGGTGTCCAAGGCCTTATAATTTCTTGAAGATGGATATTTCTATTATCCTATAAAGACCAAAAATAGAACCCTGCCCCAACCCTTGTTTGTTGAGTTTTCCTTACAACTTGTAGAGATGTCACATCAGTGGATGAACTGTCACTTCTCCTCATCAAGGGGTTTCTTCTGTTCAAATTGAATTTTATTAATTTTGTTGAAATTTTATTAATTAAAATCCATAGCTTTTCTTCTCCTGCAGAAACAAAAGCAAAACCTCTTCTCCAATGTAGAACATATCCTGGTTTCCATTCTGAGATCAACACATCTTTGAAGTAAACCAGTTGGTTTCACTCAGCAGTCTTTTTCTGTTGTCCAATGTCTCTCTGCAGCTGTTGTCTCTTTTTCATCAGTATTAAGAAAATTCAAGGTTAACAAAGCATTATGTAATCTACTTCTAGGAATCACTGTTACCTGTTTCTGTTTATTTAGCATATCCTTTAAAATTTGATTAGATCTTTTTATGACTGCTTGGCCTGAAGGATTGTATGGTGTACTTGTAATATGCTTGATATAGTAATAAGCAAAAAAAAATCTCATTTTATTTAAGACATATGCTGGAGAATTGTCAGTCTTAATTTGTACAGGTATTCCCATGATGGTCATAACTTCTAATAGATATGTAATTACATAATCAGTCTTTTCAGAACTCATAGGAGTTCCCCTTTAAAATCCTGAATGGGTGTCAATGGTATGGTGTACATATTTTAATCTTCCAAATTCTGTGAAATGAAATACATCAATCTGCCAAATTTCATTTCTTTGTATACCTTTAGGATTACTTCCTGCAGGTAATGGAGTTTGGTTATAGAAGGAACAAGTAGGACTTTTTTATATTATTTCCTTGGCTTGTTGCCAAGTGATGGAAAAGTCACTTTTCAAACCTTTGCTGTTCACATGGTGTTTCTTATGAAATTCTGAGACTTCAGCACATTACCCATTAATAACTGATCAATCTCATCATTACCTTGTGCCAGAGAACCTGGCAGACCCATGGGATCTGAGATATATATGATGTTCTCTGTTTCTGATGATTTCCTGTAATTATATGAATAGTAAAGTTAATTCTATATTATCAGGGATAAATTCAGCAGTTTTACTATTTAAAACAACTCTCTCTGCATATTGAGTATCAGTAACTATATTGAGAGGTTCTATAAAGTCCATAAGTACCATAAGAATGGCATATAGTTCTGACTCTTGTACAGAATTTTAAGAACTTTGGACCACTTTACTTAAATCTCCTGATTTACCTAGTGGTATTTGCTCTGGCCATGACCTTGGGTTATAGAGCCTAAAGGAGGTGGTGCTTCCTGACATTGTATATGACCTCATATAAGGGAAGGGAGAAGGGTTACATGCCCCTTATCACTGCTCCTGCCTGTGAGGTGGATTAGCTCCTGGTCAGATCAGAGGACAACTTCAGCTGTCTACTCCATTCTGTATTTGTGAATGTATTTCCTCAATTTATATCTTAATAAATTCTGTTACTCATTTAATAGACTCACATGGATTGATTGTAATAAGTGGCACCCACGTGACAAAAAGACCTCACACTCCCTGTAGCTCCTGCCCACAGCCTCTGTGGCAGCAGTGGCAGATTTTCTCAGAGGCTCATATGATTGCTAGCACCCCTAAGCCACTCAACCCCAACCACATGAATTGGTCCATATTCCACTCCTGAGATTGGAGGAATTTTAATCTGGGTATTCCATTGCTGTAACATATCTCAGCCCCAAAGATTCACTGCTACATTAGCAACATAAGGCTTCAGCCTTCCTCTTTGTCCTTCTGGCCCTATGCATTCAACCCATCTCAAACTTTGTTTTTACCTTAGATAGGGTTCCAATCCCTAGAAATTGGACATCTACCTCTTGCTCAGATGACATGGTTTTGGCAAAATTATAGTCACATCCATACCTGTGTACACTAGGCCTTCTAGAATAATGTAATTACTTCATACTCTAAGCTTTGGTCTTTGTTCATTTATGGAGGTCTGCCAAAATATTCGTTTTATGGCATTTTTGGAGTTTTTGTCTATTTATCAAAGCTGTTCTGTCATCCAGTGCAGTATTGTTCTTTACATTAGGTACTGGATTATTTAATTGTGCTAGGGATAAATTTCCTCCACAGTGACTGGAAATGACTGGACCACGTTCGATTTGGGGACCTGCAAGAGGCCCCCTGAGATGTTTCTCAAAGGTAAAGAATCTCATATGTCTCTTGTTGATCTGCATTCCTTGGTTCAATGTCGGCCTTTGCCACATCTTCTGCATAATCCAGAAGGTTGGGGTCTCCTGTTTGGGTTATTTCTAGAAGCATTGTTTCTAGGAGTGCCCCATGTACAATTCCTTCTTATATGACCTGGTTTACTGCAGTTAAAATATTTGGTACTTTGATGCCTCCTTCCACCTCTGGAAATTGCCTCTCCTATCGAAGCCTCATCACAATAGTTAAGGGACTCAATATTGTTTGTTTGTTGGATCCATTCTTCTGTGGGTGCTGATCTGATCTTTAAAGGTGAAAGTATCCGTTTGCATTCTATATTAGCATTATCAAAAGCCAAAGGTTAAGTTAATACTTATCTTAATTCTTGATCTGATATTGCCTTGTTTATAACCTTGGTCAGTCTTTGTAAAAAAAATCAGTAAATGGTTCTTTTGACCCCTGGAAGACCTTTTTATATAGGTCAGTTGGCTTTCGTGATTCTGGAATTCCCCCCCCCCTCCAGCATTTAAGGCTGCTGTATGGCATATGGGTAAAATATGCTCATCAAAGGTAGATTGTGCATCCATATCAGTGAAGCAGCCCTCACCAAGAATTTGATCTTAGGAGAGCTCAAAATCTCTCAGTTTACTTTGCTGCTCAAGGGCCTCAGCTTCTCTCAACCAGCTTTTCTATTGTAACTGCTGGGATATATTCTAAAACAATTGATATTAACTGATTCCAACCATTAGGCATGATCCTGTTTCTAGAAAACCATGTATTTAACATCTGTTTCATATATGTTGAGTGTATACCGTAGTTAACTACAGCTGCCTTGATATTCTTTTAAATCTCTCATATGAATAGGCTGCCAGATAAATTCTACATATCTTACAGGATGTTTATCATTTGCTGGCTTTTCACAAAGAGTGACAGGGTAAATCATAGCATGAGCACCACCTGTTGTTACCTTTGGTAAGTCATCTCTAACTCTGTAAGGTACTGGTGATGTTACAATTTCTATAGCCTTGAACTTCTGCTTGTTACTACCCTTATTCTCAGTTCTAGCCGACTCCTCCAACACCTGAAATCAATTAATCACAGCTTTTTCTAGAGTTTGTACCTCCTGTAATGTATTGATACTGTACTGTAAATGATTCAAATGACTTCATGGAATCAAACAATTTTTTTGTGCATCAGAAACATATGATTCCAAAGACTTTATTCTATCAATTAATGATGATCATTTCTCTTAGAAATTATCTGTATGGCATTAAGATTGCTCTGAATATATACTGTTCTACCCATTAGGTATTCACATTTATTATCAATAGAATTAAATCTGGTTGTCCAGTTATTATTAGAGGACTGAAGTTTTGTGGTAAATTATCAGATTCCAAAGAAAGAATCATTTTGTTTAAGTTCTCATTACCACTTTGCAAAGTCTACATCGGTCACATTAATGTCTCATTTTTGGTGCTGTTATTAAACCAGTGATATGAATTACTATGCCAACTGTCAATATGGTAAAAATTATATATGTCCCAGGAAGGTCATATATCTCTTGTAAAATTTCATCCATAGTATAAACAAAGACGTTTTTAAATTCCTGAATGTTAATATTATCTGCCAGGGTGTATGAGAGACTTAAAATTTGTAAGGAAAATTTTTATGTATTTATTAATTTATTTATTTATCAGTTTAAGGTGTAATGTTATCAGATAATTTACCTTAGATAAGATCCTTGAGAGATTTTCCAAAGTGTTCAGCTGTTCCAGATGTAATTAACCAAGTTGGGTGAATTTTGGGTGTGGTAGCAACGTTCGGCCAGCAGGTGTCACAAGTGTAGCTGTAAAGCAGGTCTGATGCAAGCTGACTCAGCTCCTGAATGAGCTTCTGTGAATCAAATACTTATGCTAAGTAATTTCCACCCATGAATAATGGGCAGAGGAAACAGGATCACAACAAATGAGGTAATACATCAAACAGTTGGAAGCACTGCCTGGGACATCTGCAGACAGCTCTGAGGTGCCGCAGGTCTGGCTGTGCACATGTGCATGCCAAGGCAGTTTCCCACAAGATGTCAGTGGTGGCTGCTGGGTGTGGGTATTTCAAAAGATGTAGTTGGCAGCAGCCACACAGAATTGTTTTAAAAGTAAAGGAACAATCCCTGCAATGCTGCCTGCCTCACATGCCAGTATACATCTGTGTGGGTGGGTGAGTGGGCAGGTGGACAACATATCTGGTGCTTGGCCTAGATCACTGGCCTGGGATACAACAGCACAATCAGCCAGCGGTGGTCCTGGAAGTGCCTAAGGTGTTGGCTCAGTGCAGCTTTCAAGTGTGCATGAGTAGCCACAGTGGGTCTATCCATGAGTCACACAGACTCCAGTGGGTGGCTTTGTGAAAGGTCACTCAGCCACATGCAGCTAGCCCCGGACCACAGAACACAGGTGTGAGTTAGATGGTGCCACAGGTCTGTGTCTGGCAGAGCAGAAATTACTGGCCTCTGTGGGAAGGATTTGAGCTGCTGCTAGCAGGAAGGGGTTATAAGATTCTCTGCATAGATAAGGGCCATGGGGATGGCCCACCTACATGGGTGCCAAGTAAAGTGAGAAATCCACAGGGGTCTGCTTAAGGAGTATTATAGGATTTAATAAGATATAAATTGAGGAAATACACTCATAAATACTGAACCAAGTAAACAGCTGAAGTCATCCTCTGCTCTAACTGGGAATAAATCCACCTGGCAGCCAGCTCACACCAGGAGGCAGGAACCAGGGAGAAGGGGCATTGTGATCCCTCTCCCTTTCTTTTTTTTTAATTTTTAATTTTTTAATTTTATTTTACAATATAATTTAATTCTACATATCAACCGCGGTTTCCCTTTTTCTCCCCCCCTCCCCTTTCCCTCAGCCCACCCCCCATTCCCATCTCCTCCAGGGCAAAGACTCCCCTGAGGATTGAGATCAACCTGGTAGACTCAGTCCAAGCAGGTCCAGTCCCCTCCTCCCAGGCTGAGCCAAGCATACATCGGCAAGAACCACTCACTACCTCTTTCAGGCCAAATAGCCCAAGGTCATGGGTGGAGCAAATACCACTACAACCAGCTTTCCAGGTAGATCCCAGGGTATGGGACACCCAAAACCTCTCTATGGCCAAGCATCACCCCTCTCTCACTATTCAGCTACAAAACCCCACCAAATTTATCACTCAGGCTCAATACCCACTGTCTCTCCAAAGCCTCAGGGAATTTAAGCCCCTCATCTCTGACCTTTTAAGAAAAAAAATCTTCTAGACCTCACATCTTTCCCTTTAACACTCTCATATCCATGGTCAAAATCCTAAAAGGACCTATCCCTTGGTTCAGGATCTCTAACTTATCAATTCAGTAGTGGTTGCCCTTCACCCCATAGTACACAACCCCTATGCTCTCCTCTCCAACATCACTCCAGGGACCTCTTATTTCTCTGTCTTAGACTTCAAGGATGTCTTCAAGGAAACCCAGTCACAAAATAGCTTTGCCTTTACCAGACCAACTCAGACACCCACCTCTCTACCCAATTCACTTGGACCATCTTACTTCAGGGGTTCCAGGACAGCTCAGATCTATTTGGCCAGGCTCTAGCCTCTGATTTATTCTCTTTGCCTCTTCTTAAACCCAAGCTTATACACAATACACACAATCTTCTTCTTTATAGCCCATCCCTACAAATTAGCCAGGCTGACACCTCTACTTTATTAAACTTTCTGTCCAGCCAGGGATATAGAGTTTTATCTTCTAAGATACCTCCCCAGGTAACTTATCTGGGACTAAATATTACTTCAACTCACAAAGCCATTATCCTAGATAAAAAAGAGTCTCTTTCAATCCCTACCATCAAGGTCAAAATTATATCCTTCCTAGGGATGGCTGGTTTGGTGGTTTGAAAGAAAATGATCCCCAAAGGGAGTGGCACTATTAGGAGATGTGGCTTTGTTGGAGTTGGTGTGGCCTTGTTGAAGGAAGTGTGTCATTGTAAAGGTGGACTTTGAGATCTCATATATGTTCAAGCCACACCCAGTGAGGCAGTTCACTTCCCTTTGCCTGTTGATCAATATGTAGGACTCTCAGCTCTAGAACCATGTCTGCCTGCATGACACCATGTCTCACCATGATAATGGACTAAAACTCTGAAATTGTAAACCACCCCATTAAAATGTTTTCCTTTAAGAGGTGTAATGGTCATGTGTCTCTTCACAGCAATAGAAACCTTAAGTAAGACAGAAGTTGGTACCAGGGAGAGAGATAATGCTGCGCTAGGTCTGACCATGTTTTTGTTTGAAGGAATATGGACCTTGGGACTGTGGATTAGAGAAATAGTAAAACACTTTAAGTGCTGCTTAATGGGCAATACTAGTAGAAGCGTGGAAGACAGTGGTGCTGAGTATGATTTGAACTGGGGGTACGTGGCTCAAGGGGTTTCAGAGGAGAATATTAATATGTGTCCTAGAAATCATTCTTGTGATATTTTGGTGAAGAATGTGGCTGCTTTTTTCCCTTGTCTGAAGAGTCTGCCTGAGGCTAAAGTGGGGAGATTTGGATTAATTATGTTGGCAGAGAAAATCTCGTAAGAGCCTAGTATAGACTCTATCATGTGGTTATTAGTGGTACCTCCAATGAAGATTTATAATGAAAAGGAGCAAGCTAAGCAAAGAAAAATACAAGATGTAGAACAAATACAAGATGTAGGACAAAAGGAGCACCTGGAAGTGAAATGGAGTTAAGTCTTATGTTCAAGGATATAAACAAATTAAGAAATGGAATAAAAGAAGTGGTGACCTCAGGGCAAGACTCAACACATCTAAGTTTCCAAGTTGTGAAAAGGAATTGAAAAAACTTAGAACCAGGTGTGGTAATGCATTCCTTTAATCCAAGTGGATCAAAGACCTCAACATAAATCCAGTTACACTGAACTTGATAGAAGAGAAAGTAGGAAGTAGTCTTGAACACATTGGCACAGGAGACCACTTCCTAAATATAACACCAGTAGCACAGACACTGAGAGCAGCAATTAATAAATGGGACCTCCTGAAACTGAGAAGCTTTTGTAGGGCAAAGGATACAGTCAATAAGACAAAAGACAGACTACAGAATGGGAAAAGATCTTCACCAACCCCACATTTAACAAAGGGCTGATCTCCCAAATTTATAAAGAATTAAAGAAACTAGACATCAAAATACTGAACAATCCAATTAAAAAATGGGCTACTGAGCTAAACAGAGAATTCTCAATGAAAGAATCTCAAATGGCTGAAAGACATTCAAGGAATTGCTCAACATCCTTAGTCATCAGGGAAATGCAAATCAAAATGACTCTGAGATAGCATTTTACATGTATCAGAATATCTATGATCAAAAACACTGAAGACAGCTTGTGTTGGAGAGGATGTGGAGCAAGGGGAACACTCCAACACTGTTGGTGGGAGTGCAAACTTGTACGGCCACTTTGGAAATCAGTATGGTCATTTCTCAGAAAATTGGGAATCAATCTTCCTCAAGACCCAGCTATACCACTCTTGAGCATATACCCAAGGAATGCTCAATCATAACACAAAGATACATGCTCAACTATGTTCATAGCAGCATTATTCATAGTAGTCAGAACCTAATATCTCTTTCCTTGCTCTCCTGAAGGTGAATTTCTAAACAGTCTTATTAAATAAGAAACACAGAGCCAAATACAGAGGTAATAGCCAAAGAGATCAGAGAACTAGTGAAGAGCCTTATCTTACCACCTCATCACCATCTTGCTTCCCCAGAGAGAACTTCTTCCTGTGTAACCTGTGTTTTTATTGCCTTTCTGTTGTGCTGTCTTATTTACTCTAAGCCCAACCACACGACTTCCTCATCACTGCCTGTCTATACAAACCTCCAGGTCTCTATGGTTGGTACTGGATTAAAGGCTCATGTCATCATGTTTGGCTGTGTCCTTGACCACACAGAGACTCTGCCTGCCATGTGATTGGATTAAGGGCATGGGCTACCACTGCCTGACTTCTGTTTCTGGCTCTCTGACCTCTGATCTCCAGGCAACTTTATTTATTAACATACAATTAAAATCACATTTCAGCACAATTAAAATATCACCACATTTCCCCCTTTTATTCTAATGTAAAGAAAAAAGTTATAACTAATATACAAAATCTATATACAATAAGTACAATAATTATATACAATATATACAAGCAATAAATACCTCAACAATGTCTAATCCATTTGCATTTGACAAACTCAGAGAAAATATTCCATTATCTATCCTATTTTGGTAAGTCCAAAATGTACCTGATTCACTTTTTATCCTAAATTGTATTACTAACAGAGAACTATCTTATAATGCCTTTCAAATGTATATGCTTTACATCTCTTTAGTTAGTTTCTTTATGAAATTCTTAACAAGGAAAACTATAATTATGTAATCTTCAACTAACTATGACTGTATCTATCTAATTGTCAACTAATTATAACCATAACTATCTATTCTTCAACTCCCTCAGTGACCCAAGAAGGAAATAATATTACCTAAAAAAAACAGGAAATGCAAACAAGTGACTTCCAAAAAAATGTGAGTTGACAGAAACAGCCAGCTGCATGGACAGCCATCTGAGGTTTCTT
Source organism: Peromyscus nudipes (assembly GCA_902168325.1). NCBI lineage: Eukaryota > Metazoa > Chordata > Mammalia > Rodentia > Cricetidae > Peromyscus > Peromyscus nudipes. The sequence continues at coordinate 21,404 of CABHPH010140101.1, forward strand.
GACAATGTTAGGGCAACATCTTCAGCCTATAGGCTTAGCGCATCTGACAGATTCATTTGTGAAGTAGGATGTACACAAGGCCTACAGTTCGACCTCACATTCAGTGTGAGTAGTCCATGTACAAAATAAACCTGAATTCCACTAGTGTCCTGTCATGACTCAGGATTTTAAATTCTGGAAATTGGTGATGTTTTTAGAATTCAGCTGTCCATTTTTGGCTTGTGGGTGGCTTCATCTTGGCATCCCATTCTTCTCGGCATCCCATTCTTCTTGGCTTGTGGGTGGCTTCATCTCTTTTATTAAATGCCAGTCTACCATTGAGAGGTTAGACTCCATCAGCCTAGTAACTCTTTCAAGAATAACTGTTTCAGCTACTGTTCCACTGAACACCAGAAACCATAGGTCCACTGCCTTTGAAAAAAAGGGGCACTGTATCTTTTCCTGATTGCAAAGGACACTTCAGGGATGGTGCCATATTGTCCTGGCCTCAGAGGATGCCTGTAGCTAAAGCCAAAACCACACTTGTCTTGGCAAGAATCAGTAGTCCTTTGTTTCGCGTCCTGTCTGTCCATTTTGTCCTGTTTGTAAGCAGTCGATGTGAGGACATTTTGTTGTCCAGTGGCTAACTTTTGCCACAATGAAAATTAACTCCATATGCAGTTTCTTCAATGCCCATTTCTTTTCTGAAGTAGATTGGTGCTTCCAGGAGCTGACATGTCTCACAGTCATAAAAAAACAAAATTTCTAAGTTATTAAAACATTTTAAATGCCATATTCTGTAGATCTCTGAAAGGTTTGAAGATGACCTATCTATCTAAAATATCTCTGCTCGACCTTGAAAACTTACCTAACATGACTACAAGTTCAATTGTAATGTTTAACTACTAACTTTCGTTACTTTATATCCTAATAGTTGGTAATAATAACATTCAAGGATTAGCAAATTGCATTACATTGTTAAATGAACTAAGTACAATATCCTGAACAAGGTTAGAAATATATATGTAGCATTTTCTAACAATATCAATCTCAATATATATAATTTGTGTACAATATATAAAAATCCAATCCAATGTAAAGTATTTAAAACTAGTAATTGTCTTTTAAAAGTAGATTCAATAATCTACCTTTTATCTATATCATACCTATATCTTCCCTTTACTTTTCAGAGTAGATTCAATAATCTACCCTCTATTGTACCATTTCTATATGTCTTTCTTTTCAAACAAGTACCTTAAATCTAATCTCCTTTGCTTAGCCCTTTTCTTAACCATTAACAACAACTTGTAACCAACCCTCCTAAACAATGAAAATTACCCCAGACCCAAAACCCATAGAAAGACCAAAAACTACCTGCCCCACACCACCTCTTTGGGAATGTGGGCATTGTGTTCTTAAAATTGCTTCCTGCTGGTTGTAGGTGAAGGCATCTTTATTCTGAAAAGAAAATTTTGGGATTTCAAGTTCTAGGAAAGGTAGCTATATCATTTGTTGTCCAGTCTCTGCATAATGCCAAACTTCAGGGCTTATCTCACGTCCTTGTTCAATTAGTCTGTGAAACTGGATCATCTCAGCTAGTCATCTCGAAATTGTTCTGAGCAGTTTGTAGTCCAAAGCTGATCTGTAGGTGATATTTGTCAGCTTAGTGGTATTATTATTGTCTACATGGAATTGTTGTTGTGGGGCCCCATCATCTTTCTGGAGACTTCAAATTCTATGTTAGGCCTGGTCATCATTTCCTACAGAAAACAGATAGAGACTCGAACACAAAAACATGTATAGGCAGCTAAATGAAGCCTTTTTTTCTAGAATTAGTTAGTACTCTATATGACAATTAACATCATAAAGATTTAAAATATATATTAATCTTATACATTTTGATATAAAATTTATACCTTAAGAAAAATTTAAGGAATCAAAATGGAACCAAAGAATTGAGATTAGTAGCAATAGAATAGTCTCTTAATTTCTGTTTTTGGTTTTCTCCTGTCCCATATCAGAAGATGGTTCTTTCTTCTGGCATGATACAGATTCTTTACATTTTCCTTTTAACAACATGCTTGGCTTTAAAGAAGGAGAGAGCCATTCTCCAACTCCAAAGTCAGCTTTAATTTTTAATTGAACTGGGACTATAAGAAGACCATTTGTGTAAGTGTCTGTAGAGAAGAGCAGAAATAAACATTTAGGAAGACTTATAAAATTTTATACATGATATACTAATAGGCCAATTTACTAATTTTCTTGGGACATGTCCTTTTTCTTCAGATGTCTCAATTGTCCAGTGTTCTTCAGATTCTTTAACCATCATTCTCCTAAAAGACAAAAACAAAAAACCTTTCCCAAAGACTAACTTTGAGGGGGGGTTCACTTTTGGCAAGTTATATCTGATTAAGTGAAAAGCATTTGTTAGTGGTATAAATTAGTTTAAATTGGATGGTCATGCTGGTTGATGAACTATTACCTCTTCTAATTAAGAAGTCTCTCTTCTTCAAATCGAACCTTTATCAATTTTAATGGTATCCACAGCTTGACTTCTCCTGTAGAAACAAAAGCAAAACCTCATCCCCAATGTAACACATATCTTGGTTTCCATTCTGAGGTCAGCACATCCTTAAAGTATATAGGCTGATTTAATTCTGTAGTTTTTTCTATTATCCAATGTCTCTCTGCAGCTGTTGTTCCTTTCTCATTGGCATTGAGAAAATTCAAAGTTAATAGAGCATTATGCAGTCTATTTCTGGGGGTTTTTGTTACCCCTTTCTGTTTATTTAGCATATCCTTTAGAGTTCTGTTTGATCTTTCTATAACTGCTTGACCTGTAGGATTATGTGGTATACCTGTAATATGCTTTATATTGTAATAAGCAAAAATCTGTTTCATTTTATGAGAGACATGCATTGGAGCATTGTCAGTTTTAATTTGTGCAGGTATACCCATGATGGCCATAACTTCCAGCAAATGCGTGATTACAGATTCAGCTTTTTCAGAACTCAAAAGCAGTGGCCCATTGAAATTCTGAATAACTATCAATGGTATGGTATATATATTTCAATTTTCCAAATTCAGCAAAGTGAAACACATCCATCTGCCAGATTTCATTCCTCTGAGTACCCTTTGGGTTACATCCTGCTGGTAATGGAGTCTGATTGTAGAAGGAATAAGTAGGATATTTCCTTACAATTTCCTTGGCTTGTTGCCAGGTTATGGAAAAATCCTTTTTAAAACTTTTACTAGTGACATGATTTTTTTTATGAAATTCTGAGTTCTCCAGCACATTTCCTATCAATAATTTATCAATCTCATCATTACCTTGTGCTAGAGGGCCTGGCAGAACAGTATGGGATCGAATGTGAGATATATATATATAGTATGCTTCCTAGTCCTGATTATATCTTGTAACTGAATGAATAGTGAAGGTAATACTGACTCATCAGGGATAATTCTGCAGTCTCAGTATGTAATACCACTCTTTCAGCACACTGAGAGTTAGTAACTATATTGAGAGGTTCTGAAAAATCTATTAATACCAACAGAATAGTATGCATTTCCAATTTTTGAACTGAATTTTAAGGACTTTGAACCACTTTACTTAAATTTTCTCATTTGTAACCTGCCTTTCCTTGTTTGTTTGCATCTGTATAAAATGTATGGGCTCCAGATATGGGTGTTTCCCATACAATATGAGGCAAAATCCAATCAGCGCTCTTTATAAGTTTAATTCTATTGCTTTTGGGATATTTGCTGTTAATTTCTCCCAAAAGATTACTACAAGCTCTTTGCCAAGGCTCACTTTCTGCCCATAATTTTTCAATGTCCTCCTTAGTTATGGAATGACAATTTCTGCTGGGTCTATTCCTGCTAATTGATAAAATGTCAATTCTCCTTTTAAAATCAAGTCAGAGGTCTTTTCCACATGAGTTATTAATTTTTTACTATATTTATTTGGTAGAAAATCCATTCCAATATAATATCTTCCCTCAGCATTAAAATTCCTGTAGGAGAATGCCTAGAGGGTAAAATAATCAAAATGCAATCCAGCTTTGGTTCGACATGATCCATGTGCCCTTCCTATACCTTCTTTTCTACCAAGGCCAATTCTTTCTCAGGTTCAGGTGATAATTCTCTTGGACTGTTTAAGTCCTTGTCACCTTCTAAGGTTTTGAACAGATTACTGAGTTCATCATTTTTTGACCCATCAATAGTTCATAGGTGGGAAATGTCTCCGAATAATCTTTGAAAGTCATTAAGAGTCTGGAATGGATCTTTCCTAATTTGCATCTTTTGGGGTCTAATTTTTCGTAGACCTGTTTTATATACTAAATAATTAATAGAATCTCCTCTTTGTGTCTTTTCAGGAGCAATTGTAATCCCCAACAAAGCAAAATTGTCTTTACTTCTTCTAACATTCTTTGTAAAGTATCTGTATTTGAGTCAGCTAATAAAATATCCATATAATGACAAATTATAGATTTAGGAAATTGTTTATATATCACTTCCAATGGCTGTTACATAAAATATTGACACAAGGTTGGGCTATTCAACATTCCCTGTGGGAGAACCCTCCATGGATATCTCTTAACCAGTTGAGAATTATTATAAGTAGGCACCGTGAAGGCAAATTTTTCTCTGTTGTTTTCTTGTAAGGGTATTGAAAAGAAACTGTCTTTTAAATCAATAACTATAAGAGGTCATTCTTTCGGTAACAGAGTAGGCAAAGGAATTCCAGATTGTAGAGAGCCCATTGGCTGAATAACTTTGTCAACTGCTCTTAGGGCTGTTACCATTCTCCATTTACCAGATTTCTTTTTAATAACAAATACAAGAGAATTCCAAGGGCTGGTTGATTCTTCAATATGTTGAGCATTTAACTGCTCTTGTACCAGATTTTCTAAAGCCTGGAGTTTCTCTGCTGTTAAAGGCCATTGCAGAACCCACACAGGCTTATCTGTTAACCATTTTAAAGGTAGAGCTTTTGGTGTCTTTGAAATATCATCAGTTGTGTCCTGTTCTTGTACAATCTGGATGGCTGGTGACCACTCATTAGAATAATACCTTCTAATATTTCTCTCAGAAACATATGTTAGTTTATGATTTGTTTCTCAGGTTGGAGGAATGTTAATCTGAATATTCCATTGCTGTAATAGATCACAGCCCCATAAATTCATAGCTATAATAGCCACATATGGTTTTAATTTTCCTCTGTTCTTCTGGACCTATACATTCGAGCCATCTTGTACTTTGTTTCACGTGAGATAATGTTCCAATCCCTAACAGCTGAACATTTACCTCCTGAAGAGCCCAAGCTGAATGCCAAAATTCTGGTGCAATTATTGTTATGTCTGCAGCTGTGTCTACTAAACCATGCAACAAAACATCAATTATTCATATTTTTAATTTTGGTCTTTGTTTATTTATAGAAGTTTGTCAAAATTTTGCTTTATGGCTTCTCCTGATTTTTCTATTCTCTCTGCCTCAGCTGCTCTATCACCCCGAGCAACCTGATTTATTCCAATTGGCATTTGGTTATTTAATTGCTCTGAGTAGAGGTTTCTTCTATGATGACAGGAAAGATCTGAACTGGATTTGCTGTGGGGGCCTGCATGAGGCCCCTCTTAGAGTTTCCAGAGGACAGAGGCTAAGGATTACCTTGTCTGTCCCTTGTTGATCTACATTCATTGATCAAATACTTACCCTTACCACAACTTCTGCATACTCCAGAAGGGAGGAGCATTCTGTTGCTGTTCCTGGGATAAACATTCTTTCTAGAGATGCCCTGTTTACATTCCCTTTTCAAATGACCTTGCTTTCCACACCCAAAGCATCTGACATTCCTCAAATCTTTTGAAATTGCTTCTCCTATTGACATATCATCATGGTCATGAGAATCAACATTAATTCTGTCCCTGATCCAATCTTCCAAGGGTGCAGATCTTGCCTTTAATGGCCTGATTTTTCTTTTGCATGCTATATTCACGTTCTCAAAAGCCAAAGATTCAATAATTATCTGTCTAGCTTCTGAATTCAGGACCATTCAATTTACTTACTGCTGAAGACAACCTTTGTAAGAAATCCATGAAGGATTCTTTCAGGCCCTGTATAACTTTCATAAATGACTCAATTTTCTTTCCTGCTTCCTCAATTCTGTCCCATGCATTCATGGCTGCCATGCAGCATAGAATTAAGGTTTGGTTATCATATGAATATTGTCTTTGTATTTCAGTATATTGGCCTTCTCCAAGAAGCTGATCCTGGGAAATTTCCACACCTCTAGCTCTCCATTGACTTTCTATGGTCTTAGCCTCATCTCTGTACTACATGTGCCACTGGAGCTGTGCTCCAGGTTCCAGGACAGCAGTTACTAATTCTTTCCAGTCTTGAGGAATAATCCTATTACAGGTTGACCAGGAGTTTAACATTTGCTTTACAAAGGAGAATGTGTGCCATAGGATACTATAGCTTCCTTAAATCTCCTTAAATGTAACATCTCAACTGGAGTCCAGTTAGTTCATATGTGTCCTTGATCAGGTTGTTGCTGCATGGTAATCAGATAAATCAAGTTTGATTGTTTGAAAACATGCTGTCTTTCTGTAACCTTATAATCCAATATTGAAATAATTTCACCCTTCAATTCTTCTGTCGGAGTCTGAATTTCATTATAATTAATTTTAACATGTTTTTCTAAAGCTCTTATCTTGGCACTTAAATTGACTATCTTTTTAAATAGTAAAATACGAATAAGTAAACAAAAATATGCATAATTGATGTTACATACATCCCATCAACATTAATCCTCCCATATAATTGTTCCATTTTCAGACTGCCTAATGTTTTATCAAACAAAGACCAATTTCCTTCCATTTTAAAGATATTTCCCATTTTTAATGTGGAAAAATTTTTTCTCTTTTTAGTAGTTTCTCCCTTTAAGATATCTGCTATTTTTTTCATTTTTCTTTATTAAGAAATTTTCTACTCACTCTACATACCACCCACAGATCCCACCTCCTCCCTCCTCTCACCTACCCCAAGCCCTCTCTCACAAGCCACACCAAAATCGCCACATCCCCCAAATCAAGGTCTCCAATAGGCAGTCAGCAGAGCCTGGCACACTGAGCCTAGGCAGGTCTAAGCTCCTTTCAACTGCACCAAGGCTGCACAGGGCACCACACCATAGGCACCAGATTCCCAGAAACCTGCCCATGCACCAGGGACAGATCCCGCTTCCCCTGATTGAGTGCTCCCAAACAGTTTGAGCAAAACAACCATCTTCCATGTTCAGAGGGCCTAGTCCAGTCCCATGGGGCCTCCACAGCCACCAGTCCACAGTTCATGGGCTTCCACTAGTGTGGCCAGTCATCTCTGCACATCCTCCCATCATGATCTTGAAGTCCCCCACCTGCAGAGTCCCTCTTCTCTCTCATCAATTGGATTCCCAGAGCTCAGCCTGGTGCCTGGCCATGGATCTCTACATCTGCCTCCATCAGCCACTGGACAAAGGCTCTATGATGACAGTTAGGTTATTCGCTAGACCGGTCACCAGAGTAGACCACTCCAGGCACCCTCGAGACCAATGCCAGCAGTTCAAAGTGGGAGTCATCCTTGTGGATTTCTGAGAGCCTCCCCAGCACCCTGCCTCTTTCTATTCCCATGATGTCCTCATCTATCATGGTATCTCCCTCCCTGCCCTCCCACTCTGTCCTTGTACCAGCTCAACCCTCCCATTTCCCTATGTTCTCATCCCCCACACCTCACCCTCTACCACCACCCCACACCCAGTCTGCTCATGTAGATCTCATCCACTTCTCCTTTGCTGGGTCGTCCATGTGTCCTTCCTAGGGTCTTTTCCTGTTAACTAGCCTCTCTGGAGCTGTGGGTTGCAGTCTGGCCATCCCTTCCCTCACATGTAGTATCCACTTATGAGTGAGTACATACTGTGTTTGTTCTTCTTTCTTCAGAGACTTAAAGTTTTTATCATGCAGGTCTTTGACTTGCTTAGTTAGAGTTACTCCAAGGTATTTTACATTATTTGTGGCTCTTGTAAAGGGTGATGTTTCTCTGATTTCTTTCTCAGTCCACTTATCATTTGTATATAGGAAGGCTACTGATTTTTTTGAGTTTATCTTTTATCCTGCCACCTTACTGAAGGAGTTTATCAGCTGTAGGAGTCCCTGGTAAAACTTTTGGGGTCACTAATGTATACTATCATATCATCTGCAAATAATGAAAGTTTGACTCCTTCCTTTCCAATTTGTATCCCCTTGATCTCCTTTTGTTGTCTTATTGCTCTAGCTAGAACTTCAAGTACTATGTTGAATAAGTATGGGGAGAGTGGACAGCCTTGTCTTGTTCCTGATCTTAGTGGAATCGCTTTGAGTTTCTCTCCATTTAACTTGATGTTGGCTGTTGGCTTGCTGTAAATTGTCTTTATTTTGTTTAGGTATGTTCCTTGTATTCCTGATCTCTCTACAACCTTTGTCATGAAGGGGCGTTGGATTTTTTCAAGGGCTTTTACAGCATCCAATGAAATGAACATGTGGTTTTTTTCTTTCAGGTTGTTTATATGGTGTATTACATTGACTGATTTTCGTATATTGAACCATTCTTACATCCCTGGGATGAAGCCTACTTGGTCATGGTGGACAATTTTTTTGATGTGTTCATGGATTCAGTTAGCCAGGATTTTTATTGTGTATTTTGCATCAATGTTCATGAGGGAGATTGGTCTGTAATTCTCTTTCTCTGCTGCATCTTTGTGAGGTTTGCATATCACGGTGACTGTAGCCTCATAAAAGAATTTGGTAATGTTCCTTCTGTTTAGATTGTGTGAAAAATTTGAAGAGTATTGGTATTAGCTCTTCTATGAAAAT
>CABHPH010140102.1:6137-17093 GCA_902168325.1 Peromyscus nudipes
GGGGTGGCCAAAATAGGTTAAAGGACACACAGTTAAGGGAAGCTAACAGGAGGTATGATGTGTGCGTGGGGGAGGGGGTGATGTGTGTGTGTGTGGGGGGGGCGGTGAACAGGGGCTGAGTGGGGACGTTCACCCTGAATCTTGAAAGGACTTCAGGAGACGGGAAGACCTGTGCTCATAGACAGGGACGAGGGACAGGCCACCACTTTCTTCTGTCCTTCCTCCAGTCTCCTGCCAGCCCCCACTGGCAGAACCTAGTTGTCAGTGGAAGGACAGGGACATCACTGATGAGGTTGACCCAGCCTGGATCTGAGCACAGCGCAGAGTGAAAAGCCAGCACGGAATTCTGGCCCTGCTGTCAGTCATGTGACCTTGAGCGGGCTTCCTAATGTCTCTACTTCCTGGCTTCTGCCTTTAAAAAGTATGAAGTAACTATGTCAAGAGATGACAAGGCCTGTCACATAGGCTTGGGACACACAGAACACTAACATTTGTGTTGGGATGGGGACCTTGGTTTTGTTGTTCTCCACATTGTGTAGATAAGCTGATGGGCACAGAGACACACAGTGACACTCCCATGTTCTCAATCTCTGGTGTATGTAAGGGCCAGAATTCAAGTAATGGGGTCCCAGAGCCCAGTGCATTGTATTATAGTTCAAAAGGTGGCAGCACCCTTCTCTCCCAATCAATTACTCTCCTCTGTCATTCTGGCTTCCTCCTAGACAGCCTCCCACAACACACCTGCCGGCCATGCCCATCTTGGACCTAGGATCCAACTGCTGATTCTAACCAGTCTTTGACTTGTCAAACCACCCTCAAAGTCTGTGCCATTTCCCCAGGGTTCTGTGAGCTATCTCTCAGCCTCCCTTGGAGGTGAATCATGCCACTTTCTCCCTTACTTGGAGGAGAGGAAAGCCAGTGGCCTTGAACCTCTCTGCCGTGTCAGATGGGACTATCTGGGCAGATGTACTCTGAGAAGAAAAGACAGGCCGTGGGATGCTCAGCAGCATTGCTGCAAGGGACAGTTTTGCTTTGGACTTCAGAGACTGCGTAGCATTCACCTGTCCCAGAAGGGAGGCTGCTTACAGAAAAACAGCCATCTTGCATGGCGGAAAAGCCCTCCCTTACATGGGGCAGTGGGAAGCTCAGGAAAGCATCTCAGGGCCCAGTCTGGCTTCCACCTCTCCTTGATGACCTGCTTGTGGTGAGGTGGGGAGCAGAGCAGCCTCCATTCACATGAACTGTGAAATTGTGGGCAGCGGCCGTCACGTCATTTGCCTATATATATATATATATATATTACCAAGTCCTGATGCTAATGCATGATTTCCAATGAGAATTCTGTGGTATGACTTTGGTTTTCAGATTTCAAGACCCTCTGTTCTGTGCAAGTCAACGTTATTGATATCAATGACCAGATTCCCATCTTTGAAGTATCAGATGTGAGTAGATGTCACCATTTGTTTTATCTTTAGTTTGATCGTATTACTGAATCTGAATAAAACACAAAGTACCAGATAGCCTGGTCAATGCACCAACAAAAACCAGGCTCCATCTTCAGCATAAGTCCTCAGGGATGCTAGGATGTACTGATAGTACCTGGGAATGTCTGTTCATAAACTCCTGCTGGCAACTCATTTATTCCAGAGGCTGCTTAAAAGCTACAGCCACAGTTCTTTTCAGATTGAAAGGTGAATGGCTGCTTGTGGATTGTCATAGCGTTTGCATGCAATAGACAGTAGGTAGAGAGCTACTTGATCTTCTCCAAGCATTTGGCATAAAATATTAGCATCAGAAATACTAACAACTTGCCAGGTGGTGGTAGCACATGCCTTTAATCCCAGCACTCAGGAGGCAGAGGCAGGTGGATCTTTGTGAGTTCAAGGCCAGCCTGGTCTCCAAAACGAGTACCAGGAAAGGTGCAAAGCTACACAGAGAAACCCTGTCTCGGAAAAAAAAAAAAAGAAAAAAAATACTAACAACTTTAACTCATTTTGTATTTAACCAGGTAAGAGGAAAGGGCAAGGGAAAAAAAACTCTGGCTTAAGCCTAAAATTGTGTTCCATATATTTGTGATAATTCAAATTAGGCGTAGAGTAAGAAGTATCAATGTAGAAAGGATATCAAGGCAAATGCTGCAGTCATGGCATGGCATTATCATTGCTCCCTTAAAAGGGATGTCTTGATTTATTTAGCTCAAGGGAGAGTGAAGACCATTTGACTAGCTTGTTATGTTAGAAGTCAGTTTTGAGGCAGTCCAGAGCCCTCTGATGATGTTCATAAATCAAAACAGCAACAAGGTTGTGACAAAGAAGGGAATTGATTTATGGCAGGGCTCAGAACCGTAAGAAGTGTGATGAGACGTAACTTGTCTAACAGGCACTGAGGTTAAGCAAGCATGAAATAAAGAACTCATTTCTTCTCAGCCTCCATCCTCTAGGGCATTTTACCCCTTCCCTGTGTGTGTCTTCCCTGCTTCACCAGACTGTGGTCAAGCAGATTGAGCAGAAAAATTCTGCAGTGGAGACTTTAAAAGCTTGGAGATGCAAACCTGGCTGGAGAGGAAGTGGGCTTTCTTATTCTGTTGCCAGCATCGTCTCTTGGACCCTGGCTGTTACCATTTTGAGATCATGATGTGGGAAGAGTGGGCTTCAGGGGAGCCAGAATGCTTTATGGGAGAGCGAGGAGCATGGGCTTTGGAGGTTTGGGTTTTATCACGCCATGTTGGCCTGGGTGGGGGTGACCCTTGGCTCCTCTTTTGCCAAATGTTACTGGTAGGTTTGCTGCCTCTAGGGTATTTTGCTGCTCATCTTTCACAAGCACTGGTACCAGGCATTCAGGGGCTTTGCATATATCATCTCTCTTAAAATGGTAGGTTGCATTTTCCCATTAGACAAGTGATCAAGCCCATGTTTAAAGAAATGTGATAACTACATCACTCAACCAACAAATAGCAAGTTTAGAATTAGTGGTCAACTCTGACTTCAGTGTTTTGAGCTCTTAATCTCTATTGCTTAGTCGATTCAAGAATTAGAAGTATCTGTCACATCATTGGCATTTCACATATTATGGCTATTTATATCATTATTATTCAAATAATTATAGTTATTAAGCATGTTGGGTCTTAGAGAGGAAATCTATTTTAGAATCCTTCTAGAATGTCTAAGATGTTATGTTTCTTGGTATAGACTTCAGTTCACGAGTAAAACAATGTTAAAAGCAACTGTATCATGTTCATCATGAGGAAAGCTGTGCTTGGTGTTAGTGGCAGCTGTGACCTCGGCCCTGAACCCAGGGACACTTGTGCTTTGGCAGTTAAGCTCATTGACAGTGGACATTGTTTCCTTCCCCTCCCCGTTTCTTCCTCAGTATGGAAACATGACTCTCCCTGAAGACACAGCCATCGGATCCACCATCTTAGTCATCCAAGCCACGGATGCTGATGAGCCCTTTACAGGGAGCTCTAAAATCCTGTACAAGATCGTACAGGGAGACGCTGAGGGAAGACTGGAAGTCACCACAGACCCCCAGACCAATGCAGGATACGTCAAGATTAAAAAGGTAGAGAGCTCACTTAATGGTTGTTATTAATTAAATTTATTCATTTATTTTTATATCCCAACTGCAGTTTCTCCACCCTGTCCTCCTCCCATTCCTCCCCCACCTCCCCTCTGCCCCCTCCATTACCCTCCCACTCCTCCCATTCCTCCCCCACCTCCCCTCTGCCCCCTCCGTTACCCTCCCTCTCCTCCCATTCCTCCCCCACCTCTCCTCTGCCCCCTCCATCCACTCCTCTGTTTCTGTTCAGGGCAGGTCTCCCATGAGCATCTACAAAGCATGGCTTTATCAAGTTGCAGTGAGACTGAGCTCCTCCCCTTGTATTAGTGCCGGGCAAAGGGACCAGAGTGTTAGGGACAGCCCCTGCTACCACTGCTAGGAGCCCCACAAGTAGACCAAGTTACTCAAGGGACCTAGGCTCCCATGCAGGCTCCCAGACTCTGTGAGCTCCTGTGAGCCCAGGTTAGTTGTTCCTGTGGGTTCCCTTGTGATGACCTTGACCCCTGCCACCCCCACTCAGCAGAATTCCCTGAGCTCGGCCCAGTGCTTGGCTGTGGGTCTCTGCATCTGTTTCTGTCAGTTGCTGGGTGAGCCTCTCTGATGACGATTGGGGTAGTCATCAATCAGTGAGGATAGCAGAATATCGTCAGGCATCATCACGTTGACATTTTTTTCTCCAGTCGTGTTTGGTTCTATCCCAGGCTGGACCATCCAGCCTCCGAGTCCTGGCCCTCCAGGCAGTGTCAGTGCCAGGGGTGGGCTCACTCTCGTGGTGACCAGTCATTGGCTGGCCACTCCTCAATCTCTGCACCACCATTTAATCCTCCCCCCTCCTCACACATCCCATAGGCAAGACAGATTGTAGGTCAAAGGTTATGTGGCTGGGCTGGTGTCTGAATCCCTCTACTGGAAGTCCTGTGACCAGGCAGGCCAGTTCAGGCTACACATCCACTGTTGTTAGGAGTCTTAGCTGGGGTCATCCTGACCCCTCATGTTCCCATCACCTCCTACCCCCAGTCCACCCACAAGATCTCCTCTATTTCCTCTTCCCAGGGAGATCCATGCTTCCCACCTTGGGCCTTCCTTGTTACTTAGCCTCTCTGAGTCTGTGGATTGTAGCCTGGTTATCCTTTACTTTACAGCTAATATCCACTTATGAGTGAATACTATATACCATGATGGTCTTTCTGGGTTACCTCACTCAGGATAATTTTTTCTAGCTCCATCCATTTGCCTTCACATTTCATGATGTCATTTTTTGACAGCTGAGTAGTACTCCATTGTGTAAATGTAGACATTTTCTTTATCCATTCTTCAGTTGAGGGACATCTAGTTTGTTTCCAGGTTCTGGCTATTATGAATATTATGGACATAGCTGAGCAACACTTGATGATTATAAATCAAGTCAATTAATCTACATGTGATTGTGTCAATACTAATAGGCAGAGGTGACACAGTCACAGTGGCCTCTCAGGGATGGCAGTGGATTCCTGGCACATCTGTCATTCTTGCCCCCTGAAAGAAAGTCAAGGTACCAGTTGTAATCTGTCATTAACTGGCCAAGTATTTAATATTGCCAGTTGGGATTCATAAACACAGTACGAAAAAAATTTTAACTATAAGCATGTCTCACTTTATATTAAATTTTTTATAAAACTTTTCTATTAAAATTTCTTTATCTGAAATACTCTGTATATTTCTAAATCTAGCAGCCATGTGGTAGTGGGGGAGGGCTAGCATGTGGGTCTCACTCCCCCTTTAGGTGGAAAACTCTTATACCAGTGGATCTGGCACAGACTTCTGTTGAATAGGATGGAGGATTGTGAGTTCCTTTCAGGGTTTGATGGACAAGTCTGGTTTTTAAACCCTGATCTACCCTCGCTTTGTAAGTGGAGTCCTAGGCTGGGGGTGCCCTTCTGGGGAGTCTAGCATGTGAGGTCTGGTCACCTCTCTGTAAAAACAAACAGTATCAGTGGTGAGAGGCAGGGAAGAATTTGACCAGTGGCTATATTGGAAAGACAGATGAGGTTAGGAATTCAGTCTGTCTTTGGAGAACTGATATGAGCTTTAGGTTTGCACAGAGGAGGGGGCGGGGTGAGAGGCATGCATAATTAAGTGTCCTGATCACCGAAGGGGACTAGCTGGTACCCATGTGATGGTATCTCCAGCTTGGGATCTGTCTGCAAGATGTCTACTGTTCCTAGATTCTAAGGTGGCTGTGGCTGTAGGGTTAGGACAATGACTGGCATTTTCAGATGTCTTTTGGGACAATTTGGAACTCGATGCTGTAAAAACCTGGCAGGAAGATGCCGCAGTTCCTCTTCTATTTGTACCTTGAGTGAGGATGGGATTTTAGATTCATTTCTTATGTTTAAGTGGTGTGTGTGTGTGTGTGTGTGTGTGTGTGTGTGTGTGTGTGTGTGTGTGAGTGAGTGACTGCAAATACCCATGAAGGCCAGAAGAGGTCATCCAATGTGGGTACTGGAAATCAAACTAAGGTCCTCCATGGAAGTTTAACTGCTAAGTCATCATTCTAGCTCCAGGGATGAGGCTGTGGATGCATGTTCCTTAGGTGATTAGCATGCCCACAGTGAGGCTGTGGATGCATGCTCCTTAAGTGATTAGCATGCCGCCACACAGAGCTAAGCAGGAAGGTGACCTGAAGTTTTAAGACAGAAGACACAGATGTGAAATGGGAAAGGGATGGCAGACTTTTATCCTGCTTTTAGCTAGCCTGTGAGTCCAAATGAGGGCTCAGTGTTTTCACCAAAAGGAGCTTGGAAGAACTGCAGCTTCATCCTTCACGGCATTGCCCTGCTTTCCCCATTTCTAGAAAGACTGGAGAGTTTGGAGACAAAGTAATAATTCATAGTTCCCACTTCTTTCTCCAGGGTCCCTCCAACCTTCCTTCAGCCTACTACTGTCCCTCACCACGTACCTGAGTCTTAATTCTTTCTGCTGGAGCTGCTGAGTTTGTGTTAGAACTCATAAAGGGTTTACCAGATATCTCATTTGGAGCCAACACACACATCATCCAATAGGTGTTGAGCTGAAGCACTTTTCACAGGGGGCTTTCAAAGCCTTCCGGTTAAGTAGAGAGAGTGCAACAGAGAATCTGCTGAAATGCTGCCTGCTGGTTGGGGCTGCAAAAGAAAAGCCCAGGATAGCTGGAACTAGAGTAATGGAAAGCTGAAAGCAAATGCCGAAAGTGAAGGCCAAGTAGAGCAGTTGCACAGACAATGAAAAGGAGCAAAGGTAAAGATGATGGCGGCTCTGAGCCGAGCCACAGACTAGCACCTGATGCTTAAATGTGAAATGGTGCCCACAGTCTTGTGTGTTTGCACACTTACTCTCAAGCCATTTTGCCAGATTGTGGAACCTCCAGGAGGTGAAGCGTTGCTGGAGGCAGGGGTTCACTAGGGCCAGAGCTAAGAAGTTTTATAGCCCAGCCTTCTTTGCTTTCTGGCTGCAGACAGGACATGGCCAGCCACACCTTCCCTGCTGTGGTGATGTACCTCTCCTTAATTGGTGAGCCAAAATGGTTCCTTCCTCCTTTACGTTGCCTCTTGTCCAGTATTTGGTCACAGCAGCAAGAAAAGATTGCACAGATGTCACTCACACCCTATGTGACAAAGGTGCCCACTGGGCTCAGCAGAGTTCAGGGTGTAACACCCAGAGCCTGCAGGAGGTCCGACATTTGGAGGAGGAGCCATCACGGCTCCGCCTTCCATTCCTGGCTATCTCCACAGAGAGCGAACCTGGGAAGGAGAGGGAAGGGGTGGCCTGCCAAGCACAGTGGCGTGATTCTCTTTCTCCTCCGCCACTCTAGGCTGTCAGGGAAGCTAGGGGGATGCTTGTCCTACTAAGCAACTGCCATATGTCATTTTTTTCTTGGTGATATCTTACCATGTACCACCCCAGCTAACTTGACCATGTGTGGTTGGATCCTTCTGTAGAGGAGAGCTATAGTTATCCTTCTGCATAAACCTTATATGAGGTGGGTTATAGCGGCTACTCACCACACTCTTCTCATCCTTATTTTGCATGTTGCTTTACTTCCCATGTCTAGAATATCGCTTGACACATGATACACGAAGGTATTGAGTTGCTTGACTGAATGAATAATTGAAATTTGTTTCCTGTACAATTACTAATAGTCACACAAGCAACTGCTGAACCTGCATGTTAGGGTCCTGAAGTCGCAGCTCTCTGTTCCCCAGGCACTGTGACAACAGAACTTGAGTGACAGAATTTGGCAGGCTGATCACTGTAAGGTAATCTCGGAACACAGCTGGAGTCCTGGAACTCTGAAGGGCACAAACTGTACCAGAGGCTTAAACTCCTGTTTGCAATGATCAAGAGAGATACTGCATTTTAAACCCAACTATGTTCTTAAACACGCTCTTCCCTATAACACCAAACATGTCTCTGCAAGGGTGTTTTGTCAATGGACAGACACAGCACTGATGGACAGGGTAGCTGGAGGCTTCCATGGTTTCCTCTGGAGCAGGGACCTTAGATTAGGGTTTTTGAAGTGCTAAGCAAAACAAACCCTCAGGGATGGAGTTTTGCTTAGGATGTACCAACTTTTAGCCCATTGGATGTAGAAGAGCATGAGACAAATGTATATGTTCATATTTTGTTTGTTGGAGTGTGGATTTGGTGTAAGTGTATGGTGTATACCCATGTGTGAGGGTGCATCCAGGAGGCCAGAAGAGGATGTTGGGCATCCTGCTGTATTGCGTGCCTCCTTATTCCCTTGAGACAAGGTCTCTCACCGAGCCTGGAGGTAGGCTGGCAGCCAGCAAGCCCCACAGATAGCCCTGTCTCCAGCGACATACATGGCCACGCCTAGCCTCCCCCCCTTCTTTTAACATGGGCACTGGAGATTGGAGCTCAGCTTCTTCTTCAGCAAGCACTGTTATCCACTAAGCCTTCTCCCTACCCTCACCCACAATGAGTGGTTTTGTCAAAGCAGCTTATACCGGTTACAAACTCCATCAGGTGGTTCTTTAAGAATGCCTCAGTCTTGCTTGTATGCTCTTGTTTATGGATATGTCAAGGGGCCAAGTCTCTTTTAAAGGTCAATCACTTTGGGGTATGATTAAACACACCCCTGAACCAGGGGCTGTACCACAGCCTCTTCAGAGGAAAGCCCAGAAACCAGGGATTTTGAAAAGGTTCCTATGCAATGCTCTGGAGTCCCAGAGCCGTGGATGATCAGGCTCTCAGGGCTGAGCTGGTGTCAGTAACGAGGAATGGTGTTTGTTATTGTTTATTATCTTAGTACTTCCTGAGACCTCCTTTCTTGAAATTCTTGAAATTCAGAGTTTGCTTTGGTTTTTACTTTTATATAATTTTTTTGCCCCTTCCCCACTATAGGCAGTCCTTTTGAATTCTTGAGTCATGGATGTTTTAACTAGCTTGGGCATCAGCTGGAAAGCCAGTATGCGCATGGTTTCTGTGTGGTGAAAATGTGAAATGTCCTGTCCTGGACCACTGCTCTTAGCATGTTGTCCGTTTCCAGACAGAATCTAAATCCCTAACTTGACCTTTAAGGTAGTCGGGCACAGAGGGGGAGTCTGGACAGAGGCGGGTTTTCTGCTTATCTCATGAACGTGTCCCCGTGGGTCTCTTGACTTGACTTTCATCCACATGAACGCCTGTGTGGATAGATTCAGCAGTGTTTGCTGAGATTGCTAATTTAGTGCCTTCCATTCTAACTTCTCATGGTTGTTGCAGCAGGGCTGCTTGGTGGTGGTCAGATGCGAAGGCTGGGCAGAGAGTACAGCCGCTCAGCAGTAAACTCCTGTAGTTTCTTGTCTCTCTATTCACTAAGTATTGAGGGAACACTTCTGAAACCCAGCCTGGCCTTGCAGGTCAAGAATCAAGTCTCATGTCTTTGGCTTGATGTCTAGCATTCTCTGCCATCTTTCTCTTTTGGCCTCATGTGATCTGTTCCAGTACCACAGCTCCTCTTCATCCGTAGTCACGGTGCTCATCGCCTTACCCCTGTAGCTCTAGGGCCGGAGTGGATGGAAAAGCTAGGCAGGAGACGCAAGGCTTGTATGGTGACCAGGATGGAAGGCTTCATTTGCCATTTGTAGAGAGATGTGATGTCTACTTGAGACTGGGGTAGAGCCACTGCTGTGGCAGGCTCGTGTATTAAGTTGGAGTCCCATCCATTTCTGTCTTCTTGTGTTGACTTTCTAGGGGGCTCTTCCTTCCTGCTGGGTTTACTGGGCTCTTACCTTAGCTGGACACCATTGTAGTGACCCTCTGGGATTTGGAGTGATTCCCAGGACTTCTGAGCACACAAGAGTCCTATTAGACCATTGATCATTAGATCAATAAGCCATTGATGCCCAGCAGTGAATGGGCACTTATTTCTAGGAACAGCCTCTCCTTTTATATTCACATAATTAAACAAATGTCATTGCTTCCTATGTTTAACTGCAAGTGGCCCTGACTGATGATTCTCTCTCCCAGGTTTCTCATTGTGCTTATGAATTAGGGGTTTGATTGTCAGAATATGTATATGGGTGAGGGTGCATTGGGGAAAGGATGGTCTCTATAATTTTCTCTCCATTGAAACTGTCAAGGATCAAGCCTTGTCTGCGTATTCTCTAGCTGCTATACTATGGGTACTGTGTGCCAGGGAGATGGGAAGTGAGAGGAACAAGCCACAGTCTTCCTCTCACAGAGCTGATGGCCAGTGATGACACAAAATAGTAACACAGCTAAAGCCCTGGCTTGGGTGCTGTGCAGCTGCGGAGGAGGTGAAGCTTGTCTGTTTCAGGCTCGATGGTGGGATGAGGGAAAGGGATGAGGAGAACAGTGCTGATCAACTCCTGGGGGAGAATTCCTTTGATGTCAGGATGGCAGGCTGAGTCAATGCAGTGTGTGTGTGTGTCTGTCTGTCGCTCCACAAGTGGCTATCACTACCTGTGTAGCTGCTGAGAAAATGACATAAGGTCCAGGCCCACATGTCTCAAGTCCTCCAGAGCTGTGTGTCTAGATAAAGTCATGGCTGCTGCTTCCTCCATTTATAGCTTTTGGCTTTGCTTTGGTCCTCCCTAGTTTTTGAGGTTTTAGGTCCTTTTGAGGATTTGACCAGCTGACTGGGGCTGGCAAGATGGCCCGGTGGATGAAGGCACTTACTCCACAAGCCTGACAACCTGTTTGATCCTTGGGACCCACGTGGGAAAAGGATAGAACTGACTCCCACACGTTGATCTTGGTACATGTATCATGCATGTATGCACCAACATGCATATGCACACACACACAAATAAATAATGGGATTTTAAAAGCCCATATGTCCTCATCCTAAAATAAGAATGATACACACACACACACACACACACACACACACACACACACACACACACACACACA